>MU224198.1:2674097-2695031 GCA_018584345.1 Thuja plicata
CTCTAACTCTATCTCTATATATCAAAATTCATTTATTCTTTTTTTGATAGAAAGGTAACATAAATACCTATTTCCTAGATATTTTTCATAATTTTTTTCCCTAATTTACTATTTTTCCAGAAGCATCGAACAGAGAAGTCGCTAAATTGTCAGACAACCTACGTTTAGTAAAACTTAAAAAGAAAAGTCTTAATAAACTGAATATATATAAAACTCATAATCATTGGAAAGCTCTCTCAGAGTAATATCATCCTATATTTGGGTTTTTCAAATAAATTTATTTGATCCCACAAAAAGTTAATGTCAAAGTGTTTTTTTGTCAGCATTTTGAAGGGTTCAAAGGAGACTCGATTATAGGTGTTAGTGAGGAGTAGAGGGATTATACCAAAGGGATTTTTATCCAAGAGGCTTTTATCTAGCCATTTTGAATTTACTCCTTCAAATGGGACCTCTCAAGGCTTAAATTGTCATATTTTCTTAAAAATGTGCAATTTCAGCAAAAATCAGGATTTTCAAAAAAGTGGGACACGCTATTGTGGGACCACCCATCAGCCACTATATTAGTTTTGCCCAGTTTATCCACTATTGTGATGTCAAATTCTTGTAGCAATAGGAGCCATTGGGCGAGCCTGGCTAAAATAGCGGGCTTGTTTACCAAATACTTGATGGCTGCATGATGAGTATGCACAAATATTGGGTAACTAGTTATATAGTGGTGAAACTTATTCTATGCATAAATTACAGCTAGGAGTTATTTTTTAGTTACTATGTAGTTCAACTCTGCACCCTGAAGATTCTTACTGATAAAGTAAATGGCATGCTCTATGCTCCATTTTTCTAGCTGAGAACAACACCCACAACATGGTTAGAGGCATCTATGTGGATGTGGAGTAGTAATTCCCAATTAGGTCCTTTGAGAATTGGTGCCTGTGTAAGTACTTTCTTCAGCTGTAGGAAGGATTCTTCAAAAGATTTTGTCCAAATGAATTATAAATCCTTTGTGAGTAGAGAGTACATTGGCCTGACTAATTTTCTGAAATCCTTTATGAATCTCCCATAGTAACCAACATGTCCGAGAAAGCTACGGACATCCTTCTGCTTGGTGGAAGTAGGGAGGTTCATGATGACTTCAATTTTCACTGGATCCACTTGTATTCCCTTGGAAGAGATGTAGTGACCTAACACCACACCTTCCTGCATCATCATGAAGCATTTTTCACTGTTGAAGGACAAATTATGCTCCTTACACCTGGTAAGAACTCTGCCCAAATTGACCAATGATTCCTCATAGGTTTCCCCATAAGTTGTGAAGTTTTCCATGTAGATTTCCATGCAATCATGGGAGATATCAACAAAAATGCTTATATCTACACGCTGGAATGTGGCTAGGGCATTACAGAGGCCAAAAGGAAGTACATAGTAAGAAAAATTTCCTGAAGGGAAAGTGAATGTTGTTTTCTCTTGATCTTCAGGAAGGATCCTAATCTAGTTGTAGCCACTATATCCATCCAAGAAATAAAAATAATGCTTTCCTGTGAGGGAATCTAGGACTTGGTCTATAAAGGGCAGGGGAAAATGGTCCTTCTTGGTGGCATTGTTAATTTCCCTATAGTTGACACATACTCACCACTTTCCTCCTTTCTTTGGAACAATAACTAAAGGTGAGACCCAGTGGTTGTCAGAGATTGGGTATATAAAAATGGAATTCAGTAAATTTTGTAACTTTGTTTTGACAAATTCTCTTAACGCAGGGTTTATACACCACTAGAATTATCTGACAAGATGTTTGTCTTCTTTTAGGAAGATTCAGTGGGTACATAGCTTGGGTTCCAAACCATTCATGTTAGAATAATCCTAGGTGAAGGTCATGGCATGGATTTTTAGAAGGGTTCTCAATGATGTCTGTTGCTAGTATGTGAGTTGGCTATTAATATGCAGGCAACAGTCAGGGGAAACTTCCAACTGCTTTGTGAGTTATACCATAGATACATCTATTAATGAAGGCACTTGGACCTCATGGGGAAGTAGTTGGTGGTAGAGGTGCTTAGCTACAAGAGAGGAAGTTGTGGTGCAATCAGGGTATAAAGCTTCCAAAGAGTAGCTACGGGGATTGAGATAGTTAATGGATGCTGAGTCATGACCATAGTGGTTTTGTAGAATGTTGGTGATTACAATGTCCTCTTCCTGTAGTTGCAGGAATGGACCCATTTCTAACATCATGAGTTGGGCTACTAAATTTATTACTTCGGCCTCCTCTCCAATGTCGAACCATATTGGTAAGGCAAAATCCATTTGTGGTTGTGCTAGGGGATATAAAGCTAATGTCTTAGTATCCTGACCATTAGAAATGGTCATACCGCCAGAGTGACGTGTGATAAAGGCATCAAAAATAGCTAGCTAGGGTCAACCAAGAATTATGGGATAGCCTCCTAATGTATCTTTAGGTGAGAGGATCATAAACATGACAGGGTAAGACCAACTTTCAAGATCAACAACTATATCCTCCACTACCCCATCAGGTTTGACCATGGAAGTGTCTGCAAGTTGCAGGATAGTTGGTGTTTCCCAGAGGGTGGTGATGTGAAGTTGCTACATGATATCCATTTTCATGACATTTATGGTAGTGCCTAGGTCAATTAGAGCATTTTTGATGGTTGTCCCATTGAGGATTACTTCAACAACTGGGCTACCTAGATCAGAATACTTGGGAACCACTATCTTGCTGAGTATGATATCAACAAGTTTACCCAGGACATGGACTATTTGTGGGTCCTTTCGCTTACAGCTAGGATTTTTAAAGAAGGCCTCCTTGATAGCCTTCCCATATTTGGTAACATCCTTTATTTCTTGGAACAACAAAATTTGAACATTGATGTTCTTTAATTGATCTAGGATGTCAAAGGTTGCCTCTTTCTTAGGTTTAGAGTTGTCAACTCGTAACCTTTGTGGGAAGGGAGGTTTAGCTGGCTGCACTGGTGCTAGTAATACCATTAGACCTACTAGAGTAGACTCTGGCATAGTTTAAGATAGGGGATCTTCTAGAGTTACTTCATTTATAATAGGAGGCATGGACAGAGTTGTGCCAGACCCTAAATGAATGTCATTTATTACGTATGTAGGGTACTAGTTTTGATCCACTGAATAGACATTTTTCTGAGGTGCTAGTGGCCTCTTATTAGGATTTGGCTGAGGTTGTGTAGGGAGTTGAGGAGGCTTAGGGGGTGCTACTGTGGTTGTAGGAAGTTGTATAAGGGATTGCTATTGTGGCTGCAGGAGTCCCTGCTGCTGGTTTGGCCATTGCTGACCTCCACGCCACTAAGGGTTCTGTTGCTAATTCCCTTGGGGTTTTTCCAATTTTCTTGGGGTTTTTAAAAATTCCCTTAGGGTTATTTCCATTGAGGACTTGGGTAAGGTTGCCACTGAGGTTGAGGATTAGTCCAAGGAGGGTATTGATTATTCATAGGTTGTTTCCATTGATTACCATAAAATAGACCAATAAAAGTAAGCGGGTCCTGAGGCATACCTTGTCTTTGAGCCCATGGTACTTCATTATGCAACGAAGAATACTTTCTCATCATCCCCTTCAATTGTCTTGTAATCAATGGGTAGTTGCACAATCTCCATGTTGGCAACTAATTTGCAACGACAATCTTCTTTTGTCTATAATGTGGACAAAACTCTGCTAGCATAGCTTTGGCCTCCTCATGTTTCTTTTTTACCTATAGTGTGTCCAACTAGGTGGCCATGTTATTGATAATATCCTGCTTAAAGTCAGACAACAAATGTGTGATTTCTTCCCTTGAGGCTCTAGCACCCATAGTTTTTCCTATTGTGGCTTTGTATCTTCTGCTCTTCTTTGGTGCAACTCTTGAGTAATTGAGGTAGACTTTCTTAATATCACCCCATGTGGATTGGGTGATATCTCCTCGAGCCATAAGATATAAAGCCTCAGTTCATCCTTCATTTATACCCTGTAGAAAGAGAATTTTTTGGGACTCCTCATTAAGCTGATGATGAGTATTTTTCTGCAGGTTGAACAAGAATCTTGACACATAATCCTCTAAGCTTTCATTCTTCTTCTAGGTCATTTTGAAGATGTCATCCCCTCTCATATCATTTCCCCTACAGTGTTCTTTATATTTCTCTAGGAACGTTACCTTCATTTCATCCCAATTATGAACAACATCCTGACCTAAGCCCATAAACCATATTAATGCAGACTCTTTAAGGGTTATAGGAAACAATTTGAGCCTATGGGCATCCATTGTGTAGTTGTAACTATAGTAGAGGATGTCAAACTCAAAGAGAAAGGAATCTAGGTCTTTGATCACTAGGCCATAAAATTTGGGAAGAGATGATGAGGGAATATTCTCGAGGTTGTTGTTATCATATTGATCAGTAATGGGAAATGGAAAGGTAGGGGGATTCGCCATCCTAGGAAGATGCTGAGGAATACCTTGTGGTTGGTAAACAACTAGAGGTAGTGGATTTTCTTCTCGATTATCTAGGTTTTGGATTCTGAGATTGACTAAGGCTTCTGCAAATAGATTAAACTCCAGTTCTACTTCTAGAAGGTAAAAGTCTAGCGCATCACCTTCTGAAGATGATGATGATGATTCGGATAAAGGAAGGTTGAAAATTGCATCCACAAACCAACCCTCCTCTTTGTCTTCATCTGGTACAAAGATATCTCCTAAATGACTATTGGGGTAGTTGGGTAAGTACCTTCATAGAGCATCTCTTCTTCTTCTATGCATACAGGTAAGTGAAAAATTTTAGCAGTGGAGTGAAATACTTTTTGATAGAAAACCCTATTTAAAAAGGATGTACATGATGGAATTTAAATATACCAATGGCTGAGGGAAAATAATTGGCTTGACACCATTCCTGGCAATGACACCAAAAATGATTGGTTCTATTTAAGGTATCAAATACTAGGAAAGTACCATAACTTAGGGATTGGACATCCGACCGAGCAACTATCCTCCTTTCTAGAAAATAATTTAATTTGTCAAGCCAGGGAATGTTACTTGAAATGGGTAAGAAAAATATATGCACCAAGGATTTTAACTCAGTCCACGCTATGGCTGCAGGAAACAAATTTCTTTTAAAGGGAAACTATTCTGTGGCTGCAGGAAGTAAATTACTTTTGAGAAGAAACTATTTTAAAGATATAAAGAATGCTGGAAAGGAAATGCAGAAGTGAAAGTACTTGAAGGAACACTATAACTTGAAAATACTGGAAAACATAATCATAGTGTTTCAACAGCTCTGCCTCTTTGGCTACAGGAAGTTTTGGACTACCCTGCGGCTTGTGGTTGTAGGAACTGTATTGAAACTAGAGTTGTAAAACTAAAATGAAGGGAACTTAAACTATATGCAAATTATCCTATCTAGCTGACCTAGATTCCTCACCAAGTGGGCCCCCTTAAGAGAGTATCCAAACTTAATTATACAGAACTGTAGATTTAACAATTCATTCGCTATTGCTCAAAAATGTATTACAAATTCAACTGTAAAGAAAATAGAATGTAACAGAGGAGTGGGGATTTATTTATCGAAAAAAAAAATCCCCACTCCTCTGTTACATTCTACATTGGTGATTACACCCTCCTTCTCATGCAAGAGTGGGGATTTATTTATTGAAAAAAATCCAACTGCTATCTAGTCACACCATAAAGATATGTGGAGCTTTTATTATAACCCCACTAAATATGAAAGGAAACTACAAAACTGGAGATTGAATTGATCCATGAAAGAGGAAAGAAATGCTTTTGAAAACAAATCCAACTTCCCACTCTTCCCTAGATTTCCTCTAAGAATTTATTATAATGTCGGGTCCTTGCTTGCTTTCTGCCACCTTGATCATCCTGAATCCATCTGCGCCACGCCTGAGGCTTCCTCATATGCACCTACTGTACGACTGGGTTGAGCGTCCAGAACATGGGTGCGGTCTACCTGGTCAAGGTAATGGTTGCTAATTTGGTGCACTACACTCCATATGTTAGAGACATTTATGATAATAGACATCAAGATACACATTCATCATTCATGTTTAAACAACAAATTTATTTCAAAAAGACATAAATATATTTCCAAAATAAGTAATCTAGTATCTTCATCCAGGTGTAGCATGTTTAAGTATTTCCAATCACAAAATAGGTTTGGTGGCAGCATGCCACATAACAACAAATATAAGTAAAAGTATCTGGAAAAGAATAATAAACATGATGAAAACATGGAAAAGATCCTAGCAATAGTATGTCCTAGGGCTTCTATATCATGACATTAATATGCCCTATCAATTTATCTCATTCCACATACCCTAGATAGTATAAGAAGCCATGAGGGACTAGAGGACCTTAAGAACTTTATTAGCTGAGGGGAAACACCATTGGATCAAAAAATCCTAAATAGAGGCAAGGAAAAATGAAATGAGATTCCATCTTCTAGATAAATAAGCCCAAACCTCCAAGGAGAAGGAGCAATGCATTAGCAAGTGATAAGAAAATTATTTAGCCTCCAAGCACAAGTAACATCTGTTAGGAATCATGAAACCTCTCTTGTGAATATTTTCCGTAGTTAGGACTTTGTATTGTAAGAAAATTCAGTAGAAGATATTGAATTTAGGAATAAGGATTTTATTCCAAGATTTGGCTTAGTAAGGGGGATCTCCCTTGTTATATTTGATCAATAGACAAAAGGTAGAAGCCATAGTGAACTTTCTGGAGGGAGAAGCCTCCCGAATAAAGAATCCTGATTACTAGCTTTTAGATAAATACCATTAAGATAGTGCTGAAGAGGAGCCATCCTCCTTTCCAGTGAAGAAAGATTTACCCTATGCTGATTTCTCTAGTAATCTGCCACAAAACTCCCCAAACTCCCCCTATATCTATCAATGTACTCAGATAAGTATTGGATTGAACTGAGAGGCCTATCAAAGATCCATTTATTCTCCCAAAAGAACACAGATCTCCCATTTCCTTGTTTCCATCTTAGGCCTTTAACAAGAACCTCCTTTACCTTCTGAATATTGTTCCATATGATAGAGCCACTAATAACAAAGTTAGAGTAAGAAAAATTTAAAAAAATTAAAAAAATGGTGAAGTCACTTATCTTTCCAAATGGAATTCCATTCCTTAGGGTTCTTTTTGAATTCCCACCAAGCATGCTTCACAAGAAGAGCCTTGTTGAAGAGTTTGATGCTTTGAATACCAAGACCTCAACCCCTCTTAGGTTTATAGACATTTTCTCAAGCAATGAGAAAAAGCCTTTTTCAATCCTCCACCCCTGACCAGAGGAAGTGTTTTCAAATTCTTTCCATAATCTTATCAAATTTGGAGGGGATCTTAAAGAGGCTGAGAGCATAAACCAAAAGATTATGAAGAGAAGATTTCAATAGGTGTAATCTAATTTCTTTACTTCAAAGAGATCCCTTCCATCTTTCCAATTTCTTGTTGAACTTGTTGACCATGACATTCCATAAGGCATCATCCAACTTGAGGCCTAGAGGAAAGCCAAGATAAGTAGAAGGTAAAGAAGCAATAGAACAACCAAGGATATTAGAAATTCTCCTCTATCTATCTTTAGGAGTATTACCAAAAAATAGGGAGCTCTTGTTCCAATTAATAGATTATTCGGTAGCCTACTATAGGTATCCATCAATATTTTCATACTCTAAGCTTGTTTAATGGAGGAAAATCCCAACATTATTATGTCATCCACAAACTACTCATGAGAGTAGGTAAGCCCCATAGATAAAGTTTTAAGACCTGGAATCTCCCCTTGCTGAACTAAAAGCTTGGCAAACCTTTGCAGACTCTCTGCCATAATAGTAAAAAGAATAGGAGAAATCAGATCACCTTGTCTAAGCCCCCTATAAGGAATGAAGAAGTGGGAGGGAGACCCATTAACCAAGAGCATAGTAGAGGAGGTAGAAATCAATTGATTTAAGAGTTGTCTAACCCTGACACCAAATCCAAATGCCGCCAAAACTTTGTGCATGAATTTCTAGCCCACCCTATCATAAGCTTTTAACATGTCCAATTTTAATAGGAATCCCTATTTTTTAGCACTAACAAGGGAGTGAGTGTTTTCATACACCAAGATGATCGAATCAAGAATCTTCCTTCCCAACACAAAGCTATTCTGTTAAGGAGAAATAAGAGATGGGAGCAAAGATAAGATTCTAGAAGTGAGAACTTCAGAGATAATCTTATAAAAGGAGTTACAAAGGATGATAGGCCTAAACCTATCCAAAGAATCAGCCCCTAGACATTTAGGAATAAGAACAATGAAAGTAGCATTGATCTCTTTGAGAAGGCTCTTGGCTCCAAAAAATTCCTTCACCGCATTAGAGATATATTTTTGGATAATGTTCCAAAAGTTTTGAAAGAAGAAAATCAGGAAACTATCAGGTCCAAGGGACTTTTCACCTTCAAAAGAGAAGATGAACTCTTTGATCTCTTTATCAGAAGATATAGAAGAAAAAAATATTTTTTTATGTTCTCTAAGAATAGAAGGGATGGAACCAAGAAGCACATCTTGATCATCACTACTAAGCTGCTAGTCCTCCGAGAGGAGAGAGGAAAAGAAGAAAATTGCCTCCCCTAATATTTCTTCTTCCTTCTCTAATCTACCTCTATCAGCTTGTATGTGAGAGATCCTATTAATGGCCTTGTGTTGCATAGTGGTCATGTAGAATAATATGGTGTTCTAGAGACAAGAAAACCAAATTCTAGTATACCTCCTAGACGACAAGAACACCAAATTCTTCTACATGACTGTTGGTATACCTCCTCCTTGGAAATGATGTCATGATAATTAACTAAGATTTCATTTTCCTTATTAAAATTCTCTTGAGTATATCCTTCCTTTTGGAGGGAATCCTAAATTTCCTAAAGTTGAAGCTTGGTCTCTTTCTTAGATTCAAAATATCTCCAAAGCTATCTTTATTCCAACTTTTAACTTTCTGTTTAACATGTCTAAGTTTCTTTTCTACCTTAAACATAATTTTCCCTTAAACATCAATGTCCCCCTAGTTCTAAATATAATATTCCAATTTGGGATGTGCCAACCACATTTTTTCAAATAAAAAAGGAAAGTTTCTCTTCCCCTTGATGAAATCCACCACAAAATAAATGGGAGAATGAAATGAGAGTCCTAGATAAGACACCTAAAGAGCAGAGGTACTTGGATAAGTAGCTACAAGAAATGAGGGTCCTATCAATTATGACCTGGATAAGAGTTTCATTAATCCTTCTATTGGTCTAGGTAAAGTTGGCTCCTTACAAATCAACATCCAAAAGAGCGTGCAAATTAATGAAATTGATAAGGTCCATTCTGCTTTCCATTTGGCATGGGAGCCTCCCACTTTTTTAGAATCATTCAATGGGGTGTTAAAATCTCCCATCACCATCCAATGATCATTTAGAACTTTAGTCCTAAAATATGTCAGCTTATTCCAAAATCTAGCTTTCAAATTCTTAGTGTTTGGGGCATAAATATTAGAAAGAATCCATTCAAAATCATCCCTAATATGCTTAAATATTACACTGATAATATTGTCACCAGAGTGCAGAACTTCACCTCTAACATATTTGGGATTCCAAAAGACAAATTTTCCCCTTGAGGAAACATCAGAATCACTCCCCACCATAAGATTTTCTTTGAAAATATTCAACCTTTCAACTTTATCCTTACTCAATTTTTGTTTCTTGAATTAAAAAAATCCCTGGTTTTTAATCTCAAACAAAATTCATGAGCCAATCCTTATTATGAGATCCACTAAGACCCCTTATGTTCCATGAGATGATTTTCATTTTTTACTAAGAGAATAGACTTCCTTTATGGTAAGTTTCTTATCATCAGCTATATTATGTTTTCTTTCTTTCTCCCTTGTCACTTTCTTTGTAGGTCTACCTACAAAATTATTAGGGGATCCAACATATTCTTTAGGGAGACTTCTGGTTTTCATACATTTTTGAGATGAGGAGATAGGCTTATATCTCTCCCTACCCTAGTATCCAGACAAAGAAGAGGGACCATTATCCTCTACTCCCTTCTTTACCAAGGAGGAAGGACCTTTATTTTCTCCTCCCCTCCTATTCATTTTACCTTTGATCATTGACCAACTACCTTCCTTATTATCTTTATTTTTTTTTATAATTTCCATCTTGAATATCTAGGGAAAAATCACCCCATTTCCCATTGTGCAGGCCAACTGTATCCCGACTCAGAGAAGTTGACATAAATTCTTTGGTAGAGGACTAAGAAATTTTTCCACTCCCAAGAATATTACAAGGTTGAGCATCCTCCATAGAAGGAAAATACATATGTAGAGACTCCAAGAATCTATATGGGATAGGGCTACCATTCTCAAATAGGGGGAAGAGACACCATCCCTCCCAATCTCCCCATCTTCAAAAGCATCTTCAGTCCCAAAATTCACCTCAAGAGATGATATTTTAGCAAAAGGCAGATTAGAGTTGGAGTCCTTTCCTTCAGATGAAACCTTAGAAATATTAGAATCCATACCATCCCCTTCAAGTTTGATATTGGCATTGAATGCCAACATATCTTGGGAAGAGATGCCTCCCATCATCTTCTCAACAGTAGTTGTTTTCTGCATTATAGGGACTACCCCCTTATTTACATCATTTTTCTTCACTCCTTCACCAATCTATGGTTTTATCTCCTTCCACACCTTTTTCTTACCATCCTCATTCTATTTTTGTATTTTATTCATCCTCTAAAATTACTTTTTATCCTAGTGGCTACCCTTCTTACAAATGAAACAAGCAAAAGGGAGTGTCTCATAATCCACCACCTACACCCATTTCCCAATTTTTGAAACAATCTCCACTAAAGTAATAAGATCTGTATACTGACCCACACAAACAAAAATCCTAACATAGAGTAGCCTAGATTTAGAAGTAGTCATAGGATCAATAGATAGCATCTCACCAAATGTATAGGCAAATCCCTTTAAAACATCTTCATTCTAGAACTCTAGAGGAAGTATAGAGAGGTGAACCTAGAATAGAGTGGAAACAAAGATAGAATCATTCATCTCTAGATTTGGAAACTATTTCTAAAGAGCCAGAGAAGATTTTCCCACAACCCATGGACCACCACAAAGAATATTGGACATATCTTCCTTGTTTGAGAAGGAAAAAGTGAAGTACCCATTTGTCATTGTAGCTATCTCGACTTGACCCTTTAGCTGTCATTTTTTATTTTCAAAATATCTAACCAATTCAATATTGGGTCTAGGACCCATAAATTTCTTTACTAGCAAGAGCGTCATGGAGGAGATAGAGTGATCTACCACCTGATCAGGAACCAGAATAACATACTTGCCTTTAGACAAGTCTGAAATGTTCTTAACCAAAGGGAAAGAATATTTTCCCCCTGGTTTGACCCCAAAGAGAGATGACCAATGTTTTTCTACCATATTTCCTTTAGGGTAAAAAATAGCCTACCCTTTCTTAGAATCACTGACAGGCGAACAACATTCTCCTTTTGTCGAGCCAGTAGTATGATCACCTAGAGAATCTTGTGATTTCTCTTTCTCTAAAGACAATAAACCCCCACCATCTTGTGGGTCCCCATCATCAGAATCCTTCCCATATTCCTTAGAATCTTTAGGGTGATCCTTCACAGTTGGTGAACCTAATAGAATACCAACAACACCTCCCAGAGGTATAGGAGGCTTGCCATTGGTATTTTTCCTTCTCTCCCTCTCCATTCAAAAAAGATGCGCTTAATGAAAAGTTATAAGGGAGCCCAATTCTCATTATCTTTTTTGTGAGCATGAACCATTAGTAAGAACACATCCAACTAGGAAGGCTTATCCTAGGCATGGTCCTCTTTTTTCCTCCCAACTCACTTGAACACTCAATACCATACCCTAGAGACATTGTCTTTTAAGTGCGCTAAGTGCAAATAATTGTGGAAATTTGATGGATTATTTCTCGCAATATGTAAAACTTGTAAATGATCTATTTGAACCTAAAGGGTCATGTGAGGCCCCTCTATAATAACATGTCTCCTATTTTCAATACTCAAAACAATTTTCATAAGGTAACAATTTTTTGTTGACACAAAAAATATTAGATGTATTAAATGAAAATTTTTAATGGAGCCTAATTCCCATTTTTTTTCATAATGGGCACAAAATATTAGGGATAATGCATCTTGTTAGGTAGGTTCACCTAGGAATCTTCTTTTCCTCCCAATTTTATTGAATTCTCAACTCTATATCCCAACGACATTGTCCCTTAACTACCCTAAGTGAAAATTTGTTTTCCTAATGAACTAAGTGACTTCTAGATCATAGGAAAGTCACAATTAACCTAGGACAACCCTAAAAAACCTAGGACAACCTAGAATTTTTTTTTAGAGAGATTCAATATAGAAACATCATTGAATGGTCTTGTAACACTAAGTGTATAACATCTTACTTTATTGCAGTCTAACATCTCTATATTATTTGTAACTACAACTATAATATTTCTAACATGTTATCTTCTATGTCAACAAATAACTCTATTGAAACAAGGTAGCCATAATGAACTTAGGACAACTCAACTTAATCACCCGTGAAGGTACATAATCTTAATCATCATTACAAATAAAGGTGACATTCATGAACAAAGTATAATCATACATCATTTTCAAACCAAAAAAACATCACAAAATTTCATATATTCATTATAACCAAATGTTACAAAATATATACATACAAAATTAGGCCTCTAAATAGGAACATATCATCTCATTATTCTTGTCCTTTTCCTCATGTATGAATACATCATATATCATCAATACAACTATATTAATGTCATCATGTAAAGTTATGTTAATGTTATCAAGCAATCCTAAATACACAACTAATACATTTAGTTCTGATATTTGTGTGTGCTCTTTCAAAGAAACCTACATTGCGATAGTATACAAAATATTAGTATTAAAGAAATAATACTAAATAAAAGTAAGTGAAAAATTAAAGTGAGAAGAACTCCAATGGTGGATGCATTTTTATTGTAAGAAATTCACTTCTTTGATTCAGTAGTTGAATCTTGTATGTCCATCATTTGTGTAATCCCTGCATTCACAAGCCATGAGAAGACTCAGTTTATTAACAAAACAAATTAAAAAACATAAACATAATGAACCATAGAGATGTTTTTATTAATATTGTATTATACCTTCTATTCCTTACAGTTATTTGGTGTGAGCTAGTCAAGTGCGCCTGAAGGGTTATCTCTTTGCTTAAGAGTATCCAATATTAGTTCATGATCAATATTTCTATCTGCCCAAAGTTCTTATGTCTTTGGTTTGGAATTATGCTTCAATAAATTAATGTTTTTTTCTATAACAAGGTGAAAATACATGAGAATGGTTTTGTGTTTCGTGTAGTCTTCAAATTAAGGTATGTTGATCTTTCTAATCATGTATTTTATAACCAAGTTCTAGAAAAAACAAGTGAACTAATAAGATACGTGTACCCATAATCATTTTTCATTGGATGTGTTAGATTCTTCTTTCCCTATACACATCATGCCAATAAATAGTATGATCTCTATTCATTTCTCTATGGTGAAACAACTATAAAAAATGTCTTGGCTATAGAAGATCTAAAAGACATTCGTACTTAACTAAAATTCACATGTGATCATTTGACATGGATATTTTATGAGATAAAGGATTTAGATGTTGTGGAACTCATGTACATCCACCCACTCACTTGAATTGCATTTATCCAAGTCATACATAATACAAATTTGACTAATACAAGCCAACTCTCATGTCCAAATAGTCCATGTACTTACATTTGAGCTTTGAAATGAATGGATCTTTGAAGCATTTCTAACAGTTTGACAATTAAATTTGTCTCTTATTGTGCCTTCCTCAACTAACCAAAATAATATATGCACTATTGAATCAAGTGTCCCTCCCTATAATAATGTTGAACTACACCAATCAACAATAGAACGCGCATCACAAAATGTAGCCCCTGAAATACTCAAATTTTCCTTAAATAAAGCTCTCTTCACACATACACCTACACCATCATGCTCCCCTTCAGATGCCTATATTTTTTAAAAAAACTACAAATATTACATACACCCCTCCCTACATGTATTCTACTCAACCATATATAAGAACTCTTGAATTAACATGTGTAATTATCTAGAACCAAATAAGGTGTCAACCCAATGCAGAATCTTTTTCCTGCAAGAACTCAAAAAAATTCTTGAAACAATATTGCACATGCTTAGAAGAGTGAGATCTATCATCGCTCATATACAAATGATACTCTCTGATTATCTTCATGTCCCATTTTGTACTATCAGGGGCATGTCTATATGTTATATGGACAAATATAGCAATGCGAATGGAATTGTAATACTGAGCTTGTAACTGATTCTGTAGTTGAAGTGTAGTTTTCTCTAAAATTGAACATTGATGTAATAGTGCTGATTGGGAAAGAGTGCTTACACATATTGAATTTTCTATCCAACCACTGAGACCTATGAATATACCTTATATACTTGTAGACATTTTTTTGTTAAAATATAAAATAAAATCAGCAACACTGCATTCTTTTGTAACCAAATCGCATCTAGAACCTTCACCTCCACTCTTTAAAGTATATTTGAACATCTCATATATCTTTTTCTTAGCAATTTTCTTTCCAAATTCATGTTTGTTGACCTCATGAAAACATAAAAGAAACTTTTACAAGATACCATATTGTGAGAACTTCTCATTTCTATTGAAAAAGAAACCATCATCTCGAGGACATAAAAATTGATCTAGCAAGTCTCTCAATGATTTTGGAAGTTGAATTGCACCACACTCCTATAACATTTTTGTTAGCACACAAAGCTGAATGAATATAGAATAATAGTTCATGGTACTTTAAAAAATCAACTTGGCAATTGTAACAAGTATTACATATCTTAAGAGGTACACAATAAAATGTCTTGAGAGATTCAAAATCCCTTTACGATATTTTCAATGTTGGATGTGTCTTAGATTTATTTTTGAACAAAATTGATTGGTTTGATTCCAAGAAATGTTTAGGATGCGGTGTACGATCTCGATTGCCAATTCTCAACTTCAAGATATCCTTTACATAGGGAGATACACTAGAGTTAGCATGCCACAATTGTTGAATTTCCTTCTTCACATGAACCGTTAGCTTCTTATCAACATGTTATAGTCTCCCACCAAAATCCCATGTATCATTTTAAAGAGGATAATTAATTTTTTCTCTTCTTGCAAGTTCTGTATCCAAATTTTTATGATTTATGTTGAGATCAAAACAATTTTGTATCATAAAGAGAGCCTTTTCTCAAATTATGGCTTAATTAGGAGGTCATAATCACCCTTGAGAAACTCTGTTATCTTTTTCCTAACTATTCTTTCCAATATAATTGAGAGAATTAAAAAGATTTTTGACAATAATATATTTTCTCTATCTTCTTATTCATACAAATCTTAAATTTAGCTAGCAAAGGTATCATCTTTTGTATCTTTAGAAATTATACAAAAACTTGGCATTACTCTATCAATGTCTTATCGCTATTCCTTGAAGTATTTTGCAGCCCACAATCAAACAATTTTCATTGATCTCTCGCCTTCAAAATTTTCTATAATGTTCTCATAAATTTTAAGTAACCATTTTAGGGATCTTGAAAGTCTTGAATTTAAAACTTGTCTTTCTTCCACACAAGGGAATTCATTTCTCATGTAATTTGGCATAACACAATATTCACTTGGTTCAACAACTTCATTTTCAATGCTAATTCCAATATTCTCACCTTAAATGTCAATTCCCATATTTTATTTACAAATTCAATATTAGGTTGAACATTTTGAATATCAATTTCAATATTTTCATTCCCAACTTGAACATATCATTCAGAAATTTCAATATCAATCTCTACATTTTCATTCTCATCTTCATAATTATGCTCAATATTTTCACATTCATTCTCCTCTTCACTTAAAATAACATTTAAGGGTGGATAAAAGGCCTTGCCTTCACTAATATTTAACATACCTTGCCTTCTCTTCTTGTCACTTTCTCTATCTCTTTGTCTATATTCTTCAATTTGGTCTTTTCTAAGCTTACTCTTATGTTTTTATTTTTTGACAACTATTGCTCCCTATTATACCTCACAAAAATGATAAAAAATGACTGCTAATGAGAAATTTGTGAAAAAGATGCTCTAAAAAGAACAATTTTGTCTCTTGTTGTCTAAAAACCCATGTTTGTCACCTACAAAAAGAATATAGGGACTGTTGGAATGCTCAAAATGGCCCACTATCCTCTTTGGTGTGGCCTATGTATCAGATATCAAATAATATTGGACATATGATACCTAAACATATCAAACATCACATATAATTTTTATATCTAACACCTTTACACAAGGGTGCCCTTTCTCAAAGGTATCAGATATTAAATAATTTCCAATATCTGATACTATTTCACAAGGGACCAAGAATTTCATGTTGGCACCCTTCCTTAAGGTATCACATATAGAATATTATCCAATATATGATACCTTATTTGGGAAAAAGAAATCATTTATAAGCACATGGAATACTTATATATGTAATATATAATATATAATATATAATATATAATGTATAATATATAATATATAATATATAATATATATTTATTTATATAATTTTTAATACACAATAGCCTATTAGTGAACTTTATAGGGATAATCCATTCAACAATCCAAGGGATAGAGTGGAACAAAAGAAGCTTGAAGATGGTTGGATGAAAATTAACCTTGACAGGGCATCCCAAGGTAACCTGGATCCCTCAAGGGCCAGGTATGTAGCTAGAGATGCTACATATAACATACTAGGCTTTGAGTCTAAAATGCTTGTGAATGGTTCCAATAATGAAGCAAGGGCCCAAGCAGCCCTTCTAGCGATGGAAATGGCTAATCGACTCAAAGTGGATCAATTTCATCTTGAAGGGGACTCACATATAATTGTGAGTGTCATTTCCAATTGTTAATTATAGGTTTGAAGAATTAATAAAATCATTACAATAATTTGGAAAAATTTGATGACATTTTGCAACTTCAAAATTTCGCATGTATGTAGAGAAGGGAACTCCTTTTAGGATTCACTATCTAAGTTGGCATTGACTATGAAATTATGACACATCTGTTAGAAACACTGAGAGGGGGAGGGGGGTGAATCAATGTTTATCTATTAATTATATTTCAGCCAATTAAACATATATCAAATGTGCATCTAAAGAAACATAACACAAGAACACATAACACATGATGTGACTACGGAGAACCTTGATCAGAGGAAAACTCCGGTGGGGATTAGTACCCACAAATGCTGTACTAGGTATAATGAACTTGTTAAAGTTCCTTTGCCCTGTTAGGAGCAGTATTTACAAATTAAGTACAATGACATGGTTAAAGGTCTGATCCTGTTAGGAGTCTTTTACAAAACCTTGTTAAAGGTATATGGCTCACTGCCTAGGGTCACTGCCCAATAAGATGAAGGTTACAACCCTTTGAATGTTGATATGCACTATATAAAAAATGAACTGCTGTAATGACACTAGTATCTGATCATTTCCTTTTATGTGCAAATGCTCTTACTCCTTTAAAGAGCTATATCATCTACTGACTTCATTATACTATCCCTCTGTAACTTCTTCTTACACAATAATCGACACTTGTAACATATCTTTACATTACATACTTATATCTTCAAATCCGAATAGGCGTGACCCAAAACAAATCACTAGTCGGCCCTAAAACAAAATATACAATGCTTCCGAACAAGTCAGCCTAAGAATTTTTACTACAACATTAATTACATTAATACAAACTTATAACTAAAGGCGCTTAGCCATTACATTACAAAATCATTCACGCTGATCAAAACTGTAGTCGGCTTTGATGCTCTGTTTCCTAGACTGCAGGTCTACTAATCTGCCTGTAACTTTTCCACACTAATGTTTTGTAATTTGTGCATCTGGATCTAGCATGTATATACACCATAGAGTATATACCTAAGCATGCATGCTCTGGTGTGATCTCTAACACATGCGCTGATGTACTGATCTTTGTATGTGTCTGTCTACACTGTTTTCACACTTACTCATTTTCCTTTCATGACAGAACTTAATTATGACTTTGTTGCCATGATTGAAACCAAAAAATAAGTCATGCTTCCTCAAGAAGTCAACTTTCCAACAATCTCCCGCTTTGTCATTTATGGCAACAAAGGAATGTGGCTAAGTTACTAAAAATGACTTCATACAAAAATGACTATATATCTTAATACTTTATGATATATACATATATACTTCTCCGCATATACACATTCTATACTACTCCCCCTTTGAAATTAATGACAAAGGTGTGCAAAAGTTGTAAGTCTTCAACATACTTACTCCATGTAAACTTCTGGGTACACAACTTGAAGAGATTGAATCTCTTTTTTCCAAAAGACTTTCATTGCATCAACCGTCTGAAGATGCGCACATAAAGCATATATCAATTTCTCCATTTTTATCAGATCCATGCAAGGAACTTGATCATATGTTTGTATGGTGTTATCAATCTGTTTGATGTTCTCATTGAGAACTGCTAGAGATGGCGCAAGTGCATTCCTCACTGTGTTTGCCTTACCCTTATCTTGCTGATTTCTAACTTTGCTTTCTCAATTTTGTCTAACTGCCCTTCGTAGACATTGTTACATATGTTCATGTCTTGGGTCAAGGTTTCAACTGATTTTCATATGTTATCCACCATTTCTTCTGCTTCTGCTATCTTTTTAGTGTGCTCAGAGGTGAGCTTCACTCTATCCATACAGTTTGCTATGACTTTCTTTCCTTTATCTGCCAATTCCTTCAATATAGCCTGCCCAATCTTTAAGGAGTTCAGATCTAAGATAAAGTTCTTTACCAATTCATTTAGTCTCTCTTTCTTGTATTCATCTTCTGCAATTTGAGTAGCTGATTCTACTAAGCTAGTGAAATGTGTTTTGAAGTTTGATAAGATGTTGTCCACATCTTCAACTAATTGTACTTTGGCTACTTTCTGATTAGTAGGCACTAAGTCATTCAAAATGTTCATTTTTTCCAAGAAGCGAGGGTTCCTCATCACTTGTTTCTCTTTTTCCTTTTCCATGGCAAGGACGCTGATCTTGATTAGGTCTTCTTCTCCCCATGCATCCAAACTTGCTGAGTCAGGAGTTAACCTTGACAACAATGAGGTGGATGGTTGAGTGGATGGTGAGAAAATAGTATTCTGACTTGTATCTACACATTCACTTTTGACATGAATTTCCTTTACTGGTGTCTCATTACCTTGAGTATCTTTCTCCTTATCCAAGTCTATTGTATCAATGAGAGGAACTTTATCCTATTGTAGATATGTATCATCAGTGTTCATTTCCTCGGTGTTTACAAATGCTTCATCAACTTTATCCATATCTTTATCAGAAGTTGTCATAGATATCTTTACATTGTCAACTACTATAGTTTCTTCTGAATCTTTAGCTATCTCAGAAGCTATTGTTACTATGGGCGCTGAGGCCTATGGACCTGTCATGGGCACAATCTGAATTACTGGAGTTGTAGCCTGTTTGGGAGGAGCTGGAGTAACTTTTTCTGTATGAACCATTCGTGGATACATGTGTCTATCCATAAATACTTGTACAAATGCTTTTTCAGTCTCCTTACTAATCTGTTCATACTCCTTGTTCATAATTTGTAGAGTTCTTGTCTTAGTTCAGAGATGCGGCTTCACCAGATCTAACAGAATAGCCTTCTCATCATGTGAACAAATAGGGAGAAGAGTATCCAAAGTTTCTTCTCTAATATTCATGTATTCCTCAATTTCATGTCTTTTCATGATCTCTAGTATGTTCCATAACATATCTGGTATCACTGTTTTGAGTTCAAGAACAGACTTCTTAAACTTGATCATATGAGATATGATCATAGAGTGTATCTCAGTCTTATCCATCTCTTGATACTTGTCATAGACTTTGGAAAGTGTATCCAATATTCCTTCATTAACAATCCTGTTTCTCAAAATATTTAGACTAGGTCTAAATCCTACCTCAGGTGGAGCTTGAACATTCTTAGCTTTGCTCTGGGTGTTCCTTGAGGATGGGTGATTTGTAGGCACTTGCCTCCTTCCTCTAGGTTTCTTGCTAGGTATAGAAGGTGGAGATGTATCTAGATCAATGGTTGTAGTAGGCGCAGAGGTAATCTCCTCATTTTTGTTCTGCTTCTTCTTCTGAGTTTCAACAATTTTCTCAATTTTAACTTTAGCAATTTTGGCTTCTTTTACCTTATCCAAATCTTCTCGTGTGATTCCATTATTTTTTAGAATGTTGGATGTAGTTCTGGATGCTTTCCTTTTGTTAACAACAAGTTGTAGTTCAATATCCACTTCGTCGGTTTTTCTCTGTAAGTGCCCCATCTAGGTTCATTAGGGTCTTTAGGTGTTGACAATAAGACTTGCGCATATCCTTCTAACACATGGTCTTCTACTTCATACCCTAGTGGATGAATCCACTTAGTTCTTGGCTCAAAAACCTCCATGCATGTGCAATCTATCTCTACCATAAAGCATATTGTATCCCTGTATTTGTCAACTATCTTCTCAGATAGTCTGAACCTGCTCTGCATTTTGACCCTGAATATCTTTATATCCATATCCATTGTATCTCTTGCACTGCTGTCTACTATGGCTTTAAGAGATATCTGAGTCATTATAGGTTTGCCTTTGTCTAGATAAAGGTCTGCAACCTTTCCAACTATATGGTGATACAAATAGATGATCAGAGATCCAAACCTGAATGTTTTGCTCCTGTCATGTTTGATGATTCTGATATTTTCAATCAATTGAT
>MU224198.1:2722624-2732985 GCA_018584345.1 Thuja plicata
AGAACTGTAGCTAGTGTGAAAGGGTGTTTTGGGAACATAACATTTTGCAAATATAGTATATCTTAGAACAAGAGAAAATATAGAAAATTCTCCCATAGTCACTTTCCACATGTCATCACCAAAATTTTCTATTTGATCAATTAGGGAGAGACCTTTGCAAAGGTTGAAGCTACTAAAGATTTCTTTTCTATCCTCCAATACTATACCAAATAATCTCCACTAATTTTCCACTTAAGTCCTTAGAACACCTTAGAACTAATAGGTCTTTATCATGAATAATTCCCATCAATAGAAAAATGTTTGGGAGAGGTTTATACATTAGAGATACCTTAGAAACACTTCTTTGATCAGGGAAGATATAATTTGAAGGTATCAGCGCTTTTGGATGATATTAGATTTGGATACTATTCATGTTGTTGATATTCATGTTTTGTCACTGATGTCAACATATGTTTCTGTGTAGAGGACAAACTGGTTATTTGACTGATAGAAGTGTACAGTCACTATACAGATGTTTCACAAAGATCAAAGATAGGGATATGGAGAAAGATGTGTAATGACCTTATTCCTAAGGTTGCTTGACTTGAGGTTACATATTGGTGATGTTACAAATAATTTAGTGGAGACTGGTTTTTGGACTGTGATAGTAATGCCAGACAGAGAAGGTCTCTGTATTTTGTGTATATCTTACAGATGAATATGTTTCAGAGTATGCAAGCTTATGGGATGACTGAGGAAACATTGATGAATGTTCATTACTGATTGATAGTTTTGAAAGTACTGGTGATGTCAGCTATTGCATGTATTCTAGAGGAGACCTATTTTTGGTGGTCGACTTCAAACATGTAGCATGTATTATGAATTGTGAGCGTGGATTGCGGATCTGGGAGTATAACTGATGGATTGTAATTGATGTTTACTTGTTTTAGATACCGTTTGTATCTTAGCAAGGGGTTAAACAAATATTTGTATATTGGGAAAGCCTAATTGGTCGACCTAATTAATTTTTTGTGCATTTGGGAAAGCTTAATTGGCCAACCTAATGAATTATTGTAATAGGGTATTATATGAGTGATCTTTTCTTTTGGAAAGATGTGGTAGAGATTAAAAAGGAAGAAAGGTGTAAGGTACAAGGTTTATTTTGTTGTTGGATGTAGAGTAGAGTTTGTGATAAGAATACTTCATTGGAACTAACCAAGCAAAGACAGTTGCTATCAGACAGTTCACTGGATTGTATATTTCTTATATGCACTTGTTCAGATTGGGAATCCTTGAGGGTGGATTTAACCTTCTTTGGACAGTGTTCCTAGGCAATGAGCCTACTAATTTTCTTGACTCCTAATAGGCTTTGTCTTCTAAGACAAACTTTGTGTTGTAATATTGTAATAAGCTCCTCACAGGGATAAATCCTTTAACAAGGGTACTATACTCTCAATACATTATTTGTGGGTGTTAATTCCCACTGGGGTTTTACCTTTAACAAGATTTACTTGAAAATAAGTATTGTGTTATTGTGTTGGCATCTACTGTGTTATCATTTTCATTATAGTTTTGGTTTATTAAAGTATAAATTTTAATACTCTATCACAATTGATTCACCCCCCTCTTAGTTCTTCTTGTGGACTGTTATTCCTAACAATTGGTATCAGAGCCACTGGTCCTTAGAGAGAAATCTTAAAAAATTGAGGTGATCCTAAAGATGACTTACTATAGGAAGGATATTCTAAAATTTGATCCTAAAAAGTTTGATAGTTGGAAGAACAAGATGAGAACACATTTTCTATGTTTGGGAATTGACTATTCGATGATCATGAAAAATAATGAAAAGATAGCAACTGAGGATGAATTGGAGAAAGATACTGAAGATGATAAGAATCTATTTTAATATAATATGGTCATAAAGGAATCATTAATCAGTGCACTTTGTGAAGGTGAATTCACAGAAGTAAAAGACTTGGACTCTGCACATGAGATTTGGACAAGATTGGAGGAACTGTATGAAGGAAATAAGTTTACAAAACATGTAAAGTTACAAAAATGGAAGACAAAGATGGAATCACTGAAAATGAGAGAAGATGAGAACATTAAGGCATATGGACAAAGAATTATTGAAGTGGTTAATGACAATAGAAACTATGGAGGTACTTATAGTGAGGAAGAAGTGATTGCAAAGATTCTCAGATCTCTGACACCTGCATATAGAAATAAAGTACAAGCTATAGAGGAGATTATATCGTTGACACTGAACTTCACTAGAGAGACGTTGATTGGAAAGCTAACTACTTTTGAAGCTGGAAAATTGGGAGATTATTTACCTAAAGTTGAGTCAACATTCAAGACAACCATGCATAGAAACAAAAAGACCTTATCTGGAATTGTGAGCACCAACAATAGTAACTTGAGAGAAGAGCTTTAAGACTATGCCGATGAATGGGAACAGATATAGGAGGAATAAAGAAGCCTAGATGAAGTGGTAGCACTGATCACTAGGAGAGAAAAGAGAGGTAAGGGTAAATTTAAAGGAAAATTACCTCTGAAATGTTTTTCATGCAACAATTTTGGTCATTTTGCATCTCAATGTCTTACAAGGGTTCCTAAGCATAAACCTAAGTTTTACAAATAAAAGTATCCTAAAGACAAGGAATATTATTATGCCAGTGAGGGTTTTTCTAATGATGATGGTAACTATGATTAAATTGGATTTATTGCTATAAAGGATGATGAAGCTATACATGAAGAAAAAGCCTTAGTATATCATGTTGAAAAGAAATTTGAATGGGTTATAGACAATGGTTGTTAACATCATATGGCTAGAGATAAAAATAAATTTGTGAGTCTGAAAAAGATATGATTGTGGTTTTGTTAGATTTGGTGACAATACTCCTAAGCTTATCTTTGGTGTTGGATCTATTTGTCTAGATGGAAAGACTAATACTGACAATGTATTACTTGTTAATGGAATTAGGCATAATCTATTGAGTGTTGGGCAATTAGTGGACAGAGGTTATCATTTGAAATTCATTGATGGAAAATCATCTATCAGAAGTAAACAAGGAGATTTGATCATAGTTGGTACTAAACCTAGAGGTAATGTATTTGAATTGAATACATCAAAAGATTGTTTTATTGTGAAGGTCGATGACAGTTGGCTATGATACAAAATATTTTGTCATGTTAACTTTATATGAACAATGTTGTAAGAGATCTACCTAAGATTATAAATCCATCTAACACTATGTATAGAGAGCATGTTATGGGGAAGCAGAATAGAAGTAGTTTTAGAAGAAAATCTTATTCAAAAAAAAGGAAATTGGATCTGGTGCATACAAATCTATGTGTCCTACAAGAACAAGATCTTATTATGGTGAGAGGTACTTTATAATTTTGGTTGATGAATTTTATAGAATGATGTGGGTTACATATTTGAGAGAGAAATCTGAAGCATTTGAAAATTCAAGTTATTTAAAGTAAAAGTTGAGAATGAATCTGGTTTGAAGATACAATGTTTGAGATCAGACAGAGGTGGAGAATTTACATCATATTTATTTAATACCTACTGTGAAGAACATGGAATATATAGACATACATTAGATCATAGGACACCAAAATAGAATGGGATAACAGAGAGAAGAAACATAACTATATTAGATGCTGCAAGGACTATGTTGCTGGAAGGAAATGTGTCACATGTTCATTGGAGAGAAGCTGTTGGTACTACTGTGTACACCTTGAGAAAAATTTAGATCAGAGAAGGTACAAGAAACACTCCTTATTAATTATGGTTTGATCATACACCTACTATAAAATATTTTAGAATATTTGGAAGTAAATGTTGGAGATTTACTTATGGCAGCTAGTTGATTGTATGTTTGTCATTGATGACAACATATAATATACAGTAGTGTTTTGTATGTACTTATAAAAATGATTTTATCAAGCCTTGCATGGTTATATTCATGTTTTAGACATTTTATTTATGTTTTTTTCATACACACAGACTCATATATGAAGTTTTAGTTGTGTTGTGTAATTCTGTTAATGACAGTTACAGTTTTTGGAGTTTGTCTCTACAGAGCCGACATATTGCATTGGTTCTTAGTTTCACCTATCTTTAGGATATGCATGTGTATATTCAAGTTTAATTATGAGTTGAATATAGTTATCTAAAGGTTCCAAACATTTTTCAATAAGATTGCAATGTTAGAGTTAATTTGGTGAGGCTGACTTTGTGAAGTGTCACGTCTATTCAGTTTATATTGCGCGGTTGTAATTATTCGTGCATGGTTAGTTAAGCTGAAAAGGATTTTATGAAGAGTTTCCTAACAGGTCCCATGATCTTATACTTTTTTTAATATACTTATAGTAGCTCATTTGTGGAGCACTAAGTATGAATGAGAAGACAAGAGACAAAAAAAGTACAGAGCAGAATATCAGTTGTGTTTCATTCATCAAGGATCTATGTGAAGAAGTGAAAGATTACAATACATTGGAATTGATCAAGACAGTAGGTCTACTCTATAGTTCATCATCAGATATAGTGCATATCTGTTCTACAGAAGGTTGTAGCCTTCACCATTGAAGCAGTGAGCTTTTGGACAGTGAGTCCTCACCCTTAACAAGGTTATTTGTAAAAGACTCCTAACAGGGTCAGACTCTTAACCAGGTCACTATACTTATTGCATTGTAAAGAAAAACTCCTAATAGGGTTGCAATATCTTCTAACATGGATTATTATAACCAAGTATAGTTCGTTATGGGTTTTCATTCCCACCAGGGTTTTTACCATTTAGTTTCCCTATAACCAAATTGTGGTGTTGTCTATTGTCTTATCTGAATGTGCATTTACTTTATTGTATTCTGGAATTAAAAAGAAGAAAATAATTTAATTATCTGATAACTAATTCACACCCTCCCCCTCTCATTTATCCTTTGGAAATTTTCTAACAATTGATATCAGAGCCAAGTTCCTTGAAGAGAAATCCTAATAGCTTAAGGTAGATTAGATGGCATACTTCAGAAAAGAGAGTCCTAAGTTTGATGAAGAGAATTGTCTAGATTGGAAAAAAAAAATGATAACACATCTACAGTGTGTTTGTTTTGACATCTTTGAGATAGCCACACAAGAAGTTGTTATTCCCTCTCTGAAAGCCCTCTCAAGAGATGATGCTACTAGTAAACAAAAGGACACATTCACAGCTAATGTAGTTACCAAAGAATCCCTTATAAGTGCACTATCTGACATTGAATTCTCTAAGATCAAGAAAGTAGACAAGGCATACACAATATGTAAGTATTTAGAAGACACATATTTGAAGGAGATATCCAAGCAAAGAATGCGCGCAGGAAGACATGGAAAAAGAAAAACAACAATCTTGAGATGTTACTTGAAGAGAACATCAGATCCTACAATCAGAGGATAAATAAAGTAGTTTCTGGGATCATAAATAATGGTGGAGAAATATTAGAAGAAGACATAATGGACAAGATGTTGACTACTTTAATAGTAGACTATGAGAACAAGATCAATATTCTAGAGGAAACCATGCAATTTTCAAAAGACTTCAAGAGAGAGACTTTGATCAGTAAAATCTCTGCATTTGATATATCAAGATTGAAGACTGAACCCAAAATTGAAATAGCCTTCAAAGCCTCAGTTCACGGTAAGAAACCTTTACACATTTCTAGCAATACTGAGAAAGAAGAAGTTGATAAAGAACTAGAAGAAATCATTTCCACGATTGCTAAAAGAGAAAAAAAAGGCAAAGGCAAGTATGAAGGATAGTTGCCATTCAAATATTTTTCATGCAACAAGATTGGCCACTTTGCATCCAAGTGTCCCACAAGAGTAAATAAATTCAAATCTGATTATAAACCAAAATATAGAAAGGAATGCTATCATGTTGAAGAAGGTGTAACTGATGAATATTTAGGAGAAGATGAAATTGGATTCATTTCCCTTAAAGACATGAAAAAATTGCTTGAGGAAATGCACATTGAAGATGAAAAGGAAGCACAAGAGCTAGCCCTAATTTCCAAAGTAGACATTAGAACTAATTTGATCATTGACAGTGGATGCTCTCATCACATGACAGGTGATAAAGAAAGATTTTTTCATCTAGACAAGTACAAAGGTGGTATGGTTAGATTTTGAGATAAGACTCCCAAACCTATGATAGGTAGAGGATCTATCACCCTGAATGGAAAGATTAAGACAGATGATGTTCTGTATGTTGATGGATTACATCACAATTTACTAAGTGTTGGACAACTACTTGACAAAGGTTATCATTTGGAATTCAAAGACAAAAAATGCATTATTAGCAACAAAGAAGGAGACATGATTGCATCAGGCTCAAAGACAAAAGGTAATGTTTTTCACCTTAATTCAGATGTAAGTTGTTTTGTTGCAAAAGTGGATGATAGTTGGTTATGGCACAAGAGACTATGCCATATCAATTTTTACAATATAGTAAAGATAAACAATGTCAAGGTAGTTAGAGACCTTCCAAGTACTGCAAAACCAGCTGACACAATGTGTAGGGAATGTGTTATGGGAAAGCATGTAAGGAGCTCTTTCAGAAGCAAGAAGAACTCAGCTAAAAACAAGTTAGACCTAGTTCATACAGACTTATGTGGTCCTACTCAAACTAGATCATACTACAGAGAAAGGCATTTCATTTTATTTGTTGATGATGTTAGTAATAACTGAGAGGGGGGGGTGTGAATCAGTGGCCTCAAAAATTTATCCTTTTAAACTTCAATCCACCGATTAATACACCTCATATTATTAAGTCTCTACAAGATGTATGCCTTTGAAATACTTGAAATAAATAACCATCTGTCGGTTTACCTTGTCTGTCATTCTTCTCCTTGATAACTGATAAGCAGTAAAACTTATTTACCAATACTCAGTAAATATGCAGAGTATACCAGTCAATCCATAAATGCATATGTGAAATTTAAAACACTAAAGTAATAAACCATACACACATAACACAAGGATTTTAACATGGAAACCCTGTTAAGGGAAAAACCACTGGGACCGGTACCCCAATTTTTCACTCTTCTGAAGTGAGCCCTGTTAGGAGCCAACCCTGTTAAAGGTTACAAACACAATGTTAAGTGTGACCTTGTTAGAGGATTTTTATACATATATTATCACTAAGTATCTGGCATCTATGCTACCATCCTTGAATCAGTCTCATGACTATTAATAGGCTTTATGCTAATCTTACTACCATTCGAATCAACCTCCTTCTTAGAATGTCAATAGGCTTTAGGTAAGACCGATGCTACTATCATGAGTCAACCTTTTGGTAATCTGTTAGGATATACCTCAATTACAAAAGACTGTTAAGTCTTTCTCTGTTAAGAGACTTAATGCTTCAATGGTTAAACTGAAACACAATGACCTGTTTCTAATGCAAATTTGAATTGCAGATATTTAGATCTATTTATGTACAATACCTTTCTGATCAATGTATCAATTCTATTCCTTTGTTCTTCATTCTTTCTACTCTTTGATGTTGTGCTTCACTATGTGTCGGTGTCTATAGAATTCTTTAGCTCTCCCTTAGCTTGATTGATCAAGACTGCATGAATTTTAACCTTCATCAGTTTCTCTTCAGCATCTTCTCTTAGTTCACTCCCCCATGTATCTGAGTGCCTATTTAAAATGAATTAAACTTGTCTCTTATATAGACATGATATTCCTTAATTCTTGGTTCTTGGTTGTTGATTCTTGGCATGAAAAACAATCCAGCCAAATTGATTTATGGCTTTAACTCCTAATTTATCTCGTAGTTATCTTCTTGCCAGCTGTATAAATCAATTGCTTAACTGTGGTTGAATAAAACAAATCAAACAACTAGTTAGGTCTATCCTTAAGCTATGTCAGCTAGATATTTTGTCATTTTCTGATCTCTCTATTCTATCGATCAATTCTGCAGTTCGTCGTCGGTGACAACTGCTAGTTCTGTCGGTACAACTTCAGTTAGCTTTGGGATCTCCGTCTATCGGGCATCATTGGATCTTTCTATTCAGGCATCCTTTGATTCTTCTTCATTGCGAAACACTCTCTTCTGTTCATCGAGCATCACTATGACTTTATCTCTTTCTTTACCGATGGTGTGCACTCTGCCGGTGTAGTCTATCACTTGGTGAATACTTGACTTTTATGCATTGTTGAAGGCATAACCTCTGTTCCATTGATTCTTTGAAGTCTTTGGAATTATTTATATGAACATACAAATGATATCAAGTTGACATCAATG
This sequence comes from Thuja plicata, assembly GCA_018584345.1. Taxonomy (NCBI): domain Eukaryota; kingdom Viridiplantae; phylum Streptophyta; class Pinopsida; order Cupressales; family Cupressaceae; genus Thuja; species Thuja plicata. Next base: position 2,730,898 of record MU224198.1, read on the forward strand.
AAAATACAAACCATTAACTAATTTAATGTCTTGCATCATCTTCAACTTAACATTATCAAACATTCAATCAGTTACATGTCATCAATCTCTCCATTTGGAATTGATGGAAACATACTATATTATCACAATATACTATTTCTAATACAATATGAAATACAATTGTGGAGATTCATCAAATTACCAAATAGTTTGTTTTGATAACTGATAAAATGTCTGACCGCCGGTAAGCTCTGTATTAGCTTAGATTTGATTCTTTTAGCTTTCTCTATTTCTTCTTTTGATGTGTTGTGACCTTTGTTGCTTTCAATTTTTCTCTTTGCTTCTTTGATGTCTCTGTCTTGTATTTGCAACTTTTATACAAATACTCTCCCTATGGATATGATCTCTCCCTGTTTGGAGTAATCTGATAATGAATAGTTTCTAATGATAATATGAATACATTATCTCCCTTTGACATTAATGCCAAACAAATATTTTCTCAAATATCTTACATTCTGTCAAACAATTTCTTCTATCCATAATATATTCCTTGAATTTCCCTTATCCATCATCAATATAACAGTTTTCTCTGGTGCTCGGTTCTGATATATACCTTTCTATATATAGATGTAGCTTTGAAGTTCATGTTCTGCTTGCATCAATCATGAATAATATTTTGATAATATATGGCTGATGTAGCTTTCAGTCCTTTACTGACTGTTGGACATGGGTTTGACCCCTAGTATTTTTCTCAGGTACTCAAATGTATCCTTGGACAGTGGCTTGGTGAAGATATCAGCCAATTGTTCTTTTGATTGCACATATTCAAGTATCACTTCTTTTTCTTGAACTTGTTTTCTTAAATACTCATACTTGATGGCAATGTGTTTAGTCTTTGCATGCATAACTGGATTTTTGGAAATATTTATTTCACTGGTGTTATCACAATAGATAACTACTGGTTCTATGATTTTCATATGCATACCTTCCACTAACGATTTGATCCATGCAATATTTGAGTAGTTTGCAGCAGCAACAACATATTTTTCTTCTGAAGTAGACTGAGAGATGCATCCTTGCTTCTTGCTAATCCATGTGACAAGTCTGTCACCCATAAACAATGCTCCTCCAGTTGTGCTCTTCCGATCATCAAGATTTCCAACCCAATCAGCGTCGATAAACACTTTCAATTCAAATTTTCCTTCTCTTCTATACCATAAGCCAAATTCCTTAGTATTCTTTAGATATCTTAGAATTCTTTTCACAACAGTTATATGTGATTCCTTGGGGTTAGCATAAAATAGATAGAAACAATTCTACTACATGTGCAATATCTGGTCTAGTGTGTACAACACACATGAGTTTCCCTATCATTGATCTATATAGAGTCTGATTTACCTATGTTGTCTTGTCTTCCTTTGTTAATTTGAATCCAGTAGCCATCAGAGTTCCAATAGGTTTGGAATCTTCTATCTTGAATATTTTTAGAACTTCTTTGATGTATTTGGACTGTGTAATGAAAATACCTTCACTTTGTTGAATGATCTACAGACCAAGAAAGAACTTGATCTCTCCAAACATAGACATCTCAAATTCTTTGCTCATCTCATCAGAAAATGATTTGCATAGCATATCATTGCCTCCAAATATGATGTCATCAATAAATATTTCAGCAATCAAAGTGTTAGCATTAGTATCTTGTTTCAAATAAAGATTACTATTCTCACTAGTCCTCATGAATCCAATACTTATTAGATAGGAATGAAGTCATTCATACTAGGCTCTGGGAGCTTGTTTAAGTCCATACAAGGCTTTGTGAAGTCTACATACCATGTTCCTCTTGTCTGGATCCACAAACCCTTCTGGTTGTTCAATGTATACCTCTTCTCCAAGTATTCCATTTAGGAATGCTAACTTGACGTCCATTTGATATACTTTGAATCCTTTGTATGCAGCATAAGCAAGTAGAATTGTTACTCCTGCTAGCCTAGCAATGGGTGCAAAGGTTTCTCCATAGTCTATACCTTCCTCTTGTGCATACCCCTTGCATACTAGTCTTTCTTTGTTCCTTGTGACTTCTCCATTCTCATTCAGTTTGTTCCTGAATAT
>MU224198.1:2741350-2775101 GCA_018584345.1 Thuja plicata
AAACATGCATTTAATAGACATTTCCAATTAGACAAGTTTAACCACTTATCTAGCTTAGATAGAATGAATCTAGCTAGACCATATGTTTGACGAAAATTAATTTTTATTTAGAAATACTCAAATTTAGTTGTGTTGATAAGTGGTCCTAAAATGTGACAACTTTGTGCTTTTACCCATTTCCAATATTCAAGAAATATCCCAACAAAGATCAATATACTAATATAAACCAACAGATTCACAAAGCATAAATTTTTGTTCCATTCATATCAAAAATATACTTCCAAGTTTTCTTCTCAATTAACAAACTAACTGAAAGATACTAAAAACTATTAAGTCTTAGGCCTAGCTTAACAAAAATTACCATTATCTAACACACATAATCCTAGCTATAAATAGCCATCAGTCTTAGAAAATAGGAACCGACACCCCGAGATACACTCTACGAGATTCAGTATATAACTATTTTTAAAAAAACCGCCCAAATTCAAAGAAAACATAAACTAAGAAAAACTACCACTACTCTGTGATCTGCGAAGCATGATCACAGAGAGGTAGATGTGATGGATCCCTTTGATTGGTCATGTGAGGTGTCATAAATGCATGAATTCCTCCATTCTTTGTGCGCCTTTTCAACGTTGTTGATCCTGGCTTGATGTGGCAAGGTAATATGAATTACCCTCTGCTTTAGAAACTTCTTATCTTTGCGAAATTGGGTGATTTTCTGTATATGCACCTCAAGCTGACCGGTACAGACCACCAGCATTGATTCCATATTGGCAAGGTGATTTTATGTATATGTTGCCTAGATGGACATGCAAACCTTGAATTTTGTGTTGGTCATGATGCTTTTTGCACTCTGCGCCTCATATATTTTACATTTGACCTCTGATTTTTGATCCGATCATTGTTGTGGATCTGTCTCATCTTTGTCGACAAATCGACCTATCATTTGCATTTTTTGGACGATTTTTCGAGGGGGAACCTATGTATCCCGCTATCACTGGGGCATGTTTTAATGCTATTTTTCTTCAGGATTCTTTGACACAACACTCATAATCGCATTGTATCAAAGAGGGGCAAAATTTAGACACCTAAAAATGGTTCGAGTCTGCTAGTCTACGTGTTTTAACATTTTTAGCATTACAATTGAAACATTGTTTTGTGACCTAATTTTTCCTCTATGTTGCGCATATGATCTTTATTACATGACAACATTGTGTCTTTCATTGATGATTGAATATTGCAAAATTGTTTAATTATTTACTAATATTTCTACTCTTTTTATCAAGTTGATCATTTTCCTAGTCAATTCTGATCAACCCTAAACCGATCCTATTCGATCCTAAACCAATCCTATTAGATCCTAAACCATTCCAAATCTTCCTAAATCAATTCAAACCCATTCTATTCTATTCCTAATCACTTTCAAAATTGTTTGGACTCATTCCAACCATTCTGGGGTATTTTCCAAGATCATCAATGCCTAATTAACCCATTTTCTAAACTGATCAAAACCCTATTCCATATTTGATCAATCTTTTCATCATTCTAGGAGCATTGTCAAAGTAAATCGATGCTTCTAATCCCCTTGATAAGCTATTTGATAACATTGTCAAAGTTCATCAATGTTATCATTATCAATCTATCATTATCAATTCAATAGTGTTGTCCATGTCTGTCAATGCTATTTATGATCATTATTATTTTGGGAACATTGTCCAAGTTCATCGATGTCTCCCCATTCCTATTTCAATCCTATGGTGCCATCAAAGTTCATTGGCACTATTTAATCATTTCCATACATCATTACATGGGCGCATTGTCAAAGCTCATCGATGCCTCATGATTTCCTAAACTATTCCAAAACCCTCAGAATTGATCCTAATCCTTATCAATATCATTTCAATTCAACATTAACACCTTCAATTCGATCAATAATTCACTAATTTCCCCCCTTGGGATGAATAACCCATAGTTTATGCCTATGTCCTAATTGAATAAATAAATTGACTTTATTTAGTCCCTTTTCCCTAAGTCTTCAACAATTAATTAATTAGCTAATTTTAATTTATGAGATTTTCATAATTTCGTAAATCTAATTATTGATTTTGTGAGGAATATTGAGTTATTAATTGACTTAATGATTCCTAATCTTACCTAATTGTCACATCCCTTAATGGAGATTACCATCCCTATTAAGGTGCTTCATGAATATCCTCAATATCTCCTTATTTGATCTCCCCCATATCATGCTTCCAAACACCCTACCTACCAATATCTTCATTTATGCATTGATTATATGAAATCTCCACCTAATTGTCTCTCATTTTCTATAAATTGAGAGGCATTTCTCTCTTTCAAGATTATACCACTATCTCCTAGTATTCTTGCTTGCAAACTTGGCTTTTGTATCTTTGTGCAATTGTATTATTGTCAATGAACAACATCAAATCTGATTATGGAGAAGAAAGGAGGACATGGGAGCTGCATTTGAAGGGAGTTCTTAGTGTTTTTATGCTTTGTATTTGTGAACTCTTATTTTGAATGGCTTTCATGATAATATTGGATAGGTTAGCATATTGATTAGGGTTTGTGGTCTCCTAGATATGCTAATATGTCTTTTTATGGACTTATAGATAGAATAAAGATCATAGAAAAGCTACAAGAAAAAGAGTATGAAATACGAAGACTTACAGAGCATCACCATGAGATTACAAATCAAATTATTCTTATGAGTCAAGAGGAAAATATAATAAATGTTGAACTCATTGAAAGAATAGAAGTTGTCGATGAACTAAGGGATGAGAATGATATGTTAAAGCATGAAATAAGAATTCACCAACAACATAATAAAATTATCAAGAAAGATGAGGAAAGCAATAAAAGAATGGATGATTTTCTTGAAGGACCAAAGAGTCAAAAGCAACAACGGTCTAGGTTTTACCAAGAATGAAGAATCATCAAGTCAATCTAATCCAAAGAATGTCTATGAAAATACAAGACCAAGAAAGCTTACATGCAATCATTATGGAAAGAAAGGGCATACATCAAATGTATGTAGAAGAAAAATGAAAGGTATTCCTATATCTACATCTTCATTCATAGGATTCTATTATAAATGTAACAAGAAAGGACATAAAGCATATGAATGTAAGTCTGAGATGAAAAAACCAAAGAAGGAAACCTACATGGACAAATACTATCCTACCTGCAAAATGAATGGGCACACAACTCTTGAATGCTAGAAAAAGAAAAGGCAATCATGGAAGCTTAAAGGTCAAGAAACTCCATATCAACCGAAGAGAGTTGGTAATCAGTATGTATGGGATTACAATACTTGGAAAAATTGTAAAACATCTGGAAGATATGGTCACATTGCTGAAAACTGTATGAGACAGTGGACTAGAAAGTCTAGAGGTTGGACTAACCCCAGAATAGCATGCTTACTCTGTCATAAATTTGGTCATCTCAAGAAATATTGCAAAGACCGAATGACAGAGACAAGCACATATCCCAATGGAAACACCATTGAAGATATCTAGAGGGCTAGAGACAAGATGTAGAGAAAAGCTTCAAGCAATGATGAAGCTGGACTAAGAAATGTAAATGGTGACACCCCATCCAATGGATCTGGTGACATCACCACCCCCACCTAAGTAGAACAAGTATGGAACTGCATTAGCCAAGTTATTATTTTACATTAGTTCCATAATAAATATGTTGATAGCCAAATTAGCATAAGAAAGATGCATTATGGTATTCCTTGTTAAAATCCATGATAATTATGCTTTCAGGCATATATACCAAAACTCATTAGTATACACTCAATGCTAAGAATGCCTACACTTACCGAGAAGCGTTAGTTAAAATAAAAGTTGCTAGTATAAACTAAGCCGCGCCGGTAAACAAGCAAGTGAAAAAGTTGTCTGCGACACTAAAACTTGTCAGTAAAAGAAAATGGAATAAATATGCTCCAAAATGTTATGACTGTCACCAAAGGCAAGTAGATTCTTCACCGACGAACTCAGTCTTCATACACTGAGGATTTGGTAAGCATTTATGACAAGTGTTTTCGGGAAATGACTATAAATAGGGAATGGGACAACTCATTTGTCATGACACCCAGAGCAGAGCAACCAAAGGCAATTTTTGAGTAGAAAGAAACTAAGTCACAAAGAAATCATGACTCAACACACAACACTCCTAAGTTGTTCAGGAATCTTTGCAAGCACAAACAGTAAGTTCTATAGAACTGACAACTCTATTTTCACGCATTTTCACAAGAAGCCCTAAATTTTTGAAAATGACCTCAACATCTCAAACCGTGAAATCCAAGAATGAAAAGAAGGATGAGTTCAAGCTCATCAAGAGTTTGGCATGTGAGGAACCCAACTACAAGATCCATCCTAAGGTTTCCTCACAACCCGATGATGCTGGAGAATTTTCACGCATCCTAGATAGGGTTTTACTCATGGAGGATGTTCGATCTTTCATACACTGCAAGATTGCAGATAGGAACTTCAGAGGTTGAAGAAGCTTATAAGAAGCTATGCAATGACGATGGAACACTAAAGGAAGAACACAAACACATTGAAGTGAAAGTTATCACCAATTCCCTAATGTTTCCAAAGGTCTTCAAAGCTAAATGGATTCGGTTAGTGCTAAGACAAATGCATAACAACAAGATATGGCTTGATGAATCGAAGGTAATAACCCAAGACATCATTCATGTGGTCACTGGTTATCCCATAACAAATAAAGTTAAGGCACTAAAGCATCCAATAAAGGCTGAGACCAAGAAGATGACATGAGCCAAATGGGATAGTAGAGGACTAAAAGTTACAACAATAACCGATGATGAGATCAAGTTTGGTGCATGTGTCCTAGGATACAAATTCTTCCAAGAAAGAAGATTGAACAACATAGCATTAGGTGTAGTGGACACAGCGTTCAAAATTGTGAAGAAGGGAACATAATTGGATATATCTGAACTACTCTTGAATCAGTTGAAGGACAATCTAAAGAATATCAGGAATGCAAAGTCAAACACATGTAAGTTTGGCTCACTAATAATGCGTATCTTCTTTTATTTTCAAGAAACATTCCCATCTATAGGAGATGTGAAATGGGACAAAACCAAACCGGTCACCATGCAAATCAGTGAGCACATAGATACACTAGGAGATAACTTTGAGACATTCATGGATGAATACTTCAATGTATTCAAAGACTGAATGCAACAGAGGGTAAGAATCCCCGAATAACTCATTGAAAAATATAAGGATGAGATATGCTTCATGGTTGATACTAACAATACTTACATTAAGCCTATTGTACCAAGGACATCATGGTTACAACCATTAGAGCATGAGATCAACATTGATCTTGCAACTAAGGCAATTAATGCTTTGATCAACAAACCATTGGACAAGAAACAACCAAAATTTGGAACATATGAAGAGGCCAAGACAAGAATAAAATCTGGCCTAGTTGTTAAGAAAATTTTCAGAAAGAAGGACAAAATGGTGAAGAATCAAAAGAAGATACTATTAGCAACCGAGGAAGAAGCTGAACAAGATGAAGAAGCTGAAAGGGAGGAAGAAACCAAAGAAAAATTATCTGTCAGTAAAGATGAAGGAAAGGATGACTCTGAGGAAATAGATTCAGATTCACCACCTCCTCCACCAACTAAAAATCCAAGGACAACAACTGCTTCTAGGACTAGAAGCTAAACAAAAAAGGATTCTACTCTTTCACCTCTAAAGAAAGGAAAGGGCAGGGCTTACAAGAGAAAATCTCTCATACTGAAGAGAGAGAAAAACAAGAGAGGAAGGAAATTCATAAGAACCCCAGAGGATGTAGAACACACCGAGCATGATGAAGCTGTAGAGGCAGAAAGTATCAAGGTAACACCTCCTAAATCTATTGATGACATATGAAAATCTATTGTAAACTATGGATCTATATTAGATTCAAAGATCAGAAGATGGTTGAATTTAGACCCAGAAGATTAGAATAAAGTAGAGGATGCCATCATAGCCAAAATGTACAAATTTAAATATGTACTGATTTAGTTTGAAGGCAGTTATGTACCAAGGGAACTCTTGGATAGACTATACTCCTATTGGAAATTTGCATTGTAGAATGAAAAAGAGATAAGGGAGAGAGTACTTGTTTCTCTCATGCCACCTGAATCAAAGAAGGTTGAAATAGATGAAATGATGGAAAATTACAAAAAGGAGTTATCACCGAAGCTGCAAGCATACAAATTCCTTGAAGGAAAGCTTATAGAGCTTGAGCAGGAAAGTCACAAGAAATGGTGCAAGATTATGAATAGACCTATTAAGGAGGTAAGCCCCGACAAAGACCTTCAACAATAAGAAGTTGACAAGGAAACTCAAGATGACACATCTATTGAGTTAGACAAGGAAGAGGATGATACAATAGGAAACAAGACTGCAAATGTCACAGATGAATCATGGCCAGATACTACAAATGACAACATTGTGGATACTAATGTCATAGACATTACTGATGAACCAGATGAGGAAGTGAATAAGGATGAAGATGTAACTGTTGCAAAGGATAAAACTGGTGAGCAAGACACAACAATTGATACTGCACAAGTGAATATTCCAGGCAACATGCCTATATTGATACAAGCTATCAATATCCTACAAGAAACAAGAAAGTCACTTGAAAAGGATACTCCCAAGGATGTAGGGGAAGAAGAAAAGAAATAAAACACCGATGGTCAGCAAGACATCAGAGCTACTCAAGATGTAAATGAAAGTGATAAGGTTACTGGAAGAGATAAAGAAAAGCATGCAGATACTCAAGACAAGAATGTAGAAACCAAAACTGATGAAGCTAAGGACACCAATGAAGTAGACAAACCTAAAGATGGTACTCCTGAGGAAACCAACAAACATGCTACCAACAATTTTAAGGTAAATGTGGAGATGTTTGTAGACACCTGAAAAGATGAAACCAATGGCAAGAAGCAGAAAGAAGCACAATAGGTCACTTCATCAAGCACAACAAAGAAGGTCAAGAAATTGGCAATGGATTTACATTCTAGTGAATCTCAAAAGAAGAAGAAGAAGAAATTAAATAAGAACAAGTTAGAGGTCACATTGGATGAACTTATAGAAATACCGAAGTGTGACCCATCTACACTTGACTTTGAAGAATTACAGGAATATGGAGAAATATGCCAAAGGAAGGCATTGCAGGAAAAGATGAAGAAATAACATAGGGACTCCATGGTACTGGAGACAACATGGGACATATTACATCAAATTGTGTCCGATGTTGATATTGATCAAACCAAGCCAATAATTGATCAATTATCTACTCTAACCGACGCAATCACAACTCAAAATATTGAAGCTGAGAAGGCAATAGAGGAGAGAGCCAAGATAAAGTACCAAAAAAATCTCATTGAGAACATCAGGAAAGAAGTGGTGGTAAATAAGGTAAAGCTATCAGAATTCATCACTGAATTAGACCCCATCATATTTGAAGCTATAACCTTGATTCAAAAATTGAGCACAATAGAAAAATTAACTAAAGAGAATAGTGATAACATTGAAAAGATGGATACAGATCTAGCAAATAGTGTAGAAAGCTTAACCATTGATGGAGACAATGCAGTCAAATTTCATTATGAGAAGATAATTGAAATAAAATTGTTAAGGCAGGAACTATGGGAGCCATAAACACATTTCAGGGAAGAATTAACTGAGCTCCAAGCTCAACTTCTACCAAATCTTACACTGCTACATCAACATATCAGTTCAGAAAGGCAACTGATAGCAACTCCCGAGATGTTTGTAGTAGACAACATCTACGACATGCACTCCAAGATCACACTTGAGCACAAGGCTCTGGAGAACCTCAAGGAACAATGAGATAAAATTATGGAAGACATGAAGTCTTCACACTCCCATATTTTTGATAAGCTCTAAGGTAAAGACCTTTTCCCTTAATATCAAAAAAGGGGGAAAATGATATGAGTACAAAATAAAAAAAGGGAAATGATGATATGTACATTCATTCATTCAGATGGGAAAATGGTAAATATGTATATGTATATTCATAAGGGAAAATGATATGTAGAAGGAAAGACATCATATGTACAATTATAGCAGCATATACATAGGGGGAGTCATTAAATGACTAAGGATTATATATGTTGTATCTTAACATTTTGTTAGTACTTTGCACATATCAGTTTTTGATACTAATGTCAAAGGGGGAGATTGATGAAATTAATTTTTTGTTAGTATATAAACAACACTTTCGGTATGTATACACTGAAAGAAAGGACTGAGCAAACCAAAGATCAGATATTAAGAGATCACTGAAGATGACTAAGTGCAAAGAAAACTGATGACACAACTGAGTGTGTAAACTAAAAAATGAAAAGATAGAAAGATAAAGAGGAACCTAAGAGAGGAACCCGACATGCAAGATATAGTGTAGAATGACAAGATAGTTAAAGTACAATTGACAGAACAAAATTGAAGGACAGTCAAGCATGACCGATAGATAGAACCAAAAGTTAGTTGCAGTCTCCAAAAAGTGGATCTGACTTCCACATCCGATAAAGCAAGTGTATTCTATTTATAAGATATCTATTTTTTTTAAATCCATTTCTTTAGGGAAAATATAAATGAATGTAAGTGCTTTAATCAGTCTAATTGATTTAAAACACATAGACTAGGAGATCTAGGTACAAGTTGTAAACCCGATCTTAGAGTTAACATTGTTTTTATCGAAACTTGATGAAGTCAATCCATCTATAAATAGATGATGCAATCATTCATTATTACAGATGAATAAATGTTGTGAAGAGAGAGGAGAACATGAATGAATTAGATGAGAACATCGATGGATCAAATTGAGAGTTTGAAGAACAGGGACAACAAAAGGTGAATTTGGTTAGCAAGAACCAAGAATAGAGCATACCGAGAATCAGAGGTATTATTCAATCACAATTAGGTGATAATATTTTTATGTAAACTAAATTGGATCTATATCAGCAATAGGAGATTGCATTTACCAGGTCAATTTATAATTTTCTATCATTCTAACAAGTGGAGAAAAGTGTAAAAATCCTATCAAGGAAGGTGGATTTAACAGTCCAACAACAAATCTCTTAACCAAGTGCACACTCAATAGTGTAGCTAAAGATCTTAACAAAGTAGAATTTAATAGGTCTCCACTAATAATCTTAATAGGGTAGATCTTCAGAAGTGATCAAATTGTAAGCCTTAACTAGCCCCTTCCAATCTGCAGATAGTGAATATTTTGTGGGTGCCATCCCCACCGTAGTTTTTTACTTCCTAACAAGAGTTTTCGACGATATCATATCTTCTGTTATGTGTCAAATTAATTTCATGAATGTTTCTATGAATTCTCACATGTATATTATTGTTATGATTTGATATAACTCACATCAAGATAGTATAGATAAGATTGAATGGACATATAATTGATTACAAAGGTTAATTGATTAAAGGATACAAAAAGTTTTAGAGGTAGTGATTCACCCCTCCCCTCTCAGTACATACTTCCCATTAATCCCAAAACTCTTGACTTGAGGTTACATATTGGTGATGTTACAGATAATTCAGTGGAGACTAGTTTTTGGACTGTGACAATAATGCCTAACAAAGAAGGTCTCTGTATTTTGCGTATATCTTAGAGATGGAAATGTTTCAGAGTATGAAAGATTGTGGGATGACTGAGGAAACATTGAAGAATGTTCATTACTAATCAAATATAGTTGTGAAAGTACTAGTGACATCAGTTGTTGCATGTATTCAGGAGGAGACCTATTTTGGCAGCAGACTTCAGACATGTAGCATGTATTATGAATTGTAAGCATGGATTGAGGATTTGGGAGTATAACTGATGGATTGTAATTTATTTTTACTTGTTATAGGTACCATGTGTATCTTAGTAAGGGGTTAAAAAAATATTTGTATATTGGGAAAGCCTAATTGACCGACCTAATTAATTTTTTGTGCATTTGTGAAAGCTTAATTGGCTGATCTAATGAATTATTGTAATAGGGTATATATGAGTGATTTTTTCTTTTGGAAAGATGTGGTAGAGATTAAAAAGGAAGAGAAGTGTAAGCTGTGAGGCTTTTTTTGCTGCTGGATGTAGAGCAAAGTTTGTGATAAGAATACTTCATTAGAACTGACCAAGCAAAGACAGCTGCTATCAGATAGTTCACTGGATTGTATATTTATTATATACACTTGTTTAGATTATGAATCCTTGAGGGTGGCTTTAACCTTCTTTGGGGAGTGTGCCTAGGAAGTGAGCCTACTAATTTTATTGACTCCTAATAGGGTCTGTCTTCTAACAAGGACTTTGTGCTGTAATATTGTAATAAGCTCCTAACAGGGCTAAATCCTTTAACAAGGATAATATACTCTCAATACATTATTTGTGGGTGGTAATTCCCACTTAGGTTTTACCTTTAACATGGTTTCCTCAAAAAAAATTATTGTGTTATTGTATTGGAATTTAATGTGTTATCATTTACATTACAATTTTGGTTTATTAAAGTATAAAGTTTAATACTCTATCAGAACTAATTCACCCCCCTTCTCAGATGTGCTTGTGGACTATTATTACTAACAAGCTCATGTATTGAGAAGACACTAGTGATGTCTCCCTGAAAGAAGACACCATCAGATTAAGTATGTTGATCATGGTGAGATCCCAAAGTTATAATGAACAACCTGGTCACACCGATATTGGAGAAGGAAGAGGATTGTCTCCCTGATAAGATGAGTAGAAAGGATGCATGATGCCACAAGAAAACCTTGTTTTTGGGTTAACCTTAGTCGATTAGATAAAAGGAGTTCTTATTTTGGGTAGACGTATAATTGGTTTCTCTAATATGTTTATCATGAGGGAAGGAGTACAAAATAATATTAAAGTGAGATGCAAAATGGTATACCAATATAGGAGAAGCAAGCAACATCGGGTTAAAATTTTTAACCTCTTCCAACTTAACATGCTACCACAATAGAAGATCATTTCAGAGAAATAACTTGTTTTTCTCTCCGATGATCTTATAACCGACATACAAGGTTTCAAGAGGAAAATTGATATGTCTCCCCTATATCAGGGAGACCTACACTTTTAGGATGATACAGAAAAATCTCTTTGAACATGGGATAGAAGGGTATTTTGGGAAGAGTCACTCCAAAACACACAAGTATCAGAATAATGACATCTCTCATAAAAATTCTCTATACTCTTAGCAATCATAGGGGTTAGGCCGATATCGATGTATCTGGGGATATCTCCTGGCAAAGTATAAGTGATACAATCAATTTCCTACTTTAATGAAGTGTTTTGATTCAAAATAGGATGGTGATGTGCTCCCAATGACTAAATAATATCAAAGAGACATGTTGATGGTCACCCTAAAAATCTAAAAGCCTTGAGTAAAGGAACATAATGGTATGCAGTATCAGATAGATTGGTAAGATGTTTTCATGATGGATTTTAAAAGGAATTACAAATAAAAGAGACATTCTAATAGTCTTAATGATCATCAGATAAACTTAATTAGTGCCAAATGGAACCTATAAATTTACATGAGATTTCATAGGTCTCACCAATCAAAAGAATGCTTGTCTCTCTGACAGTTTGAAATTCAAACAAGATTTAGCATTGACGAATAGAGGTAGACATTAATGGATGCACAAACTAGTACCATATGAATAAAATTAATCAATTGATTGTAATCAACATGATTTGGTTCAGAACTGGAGGTTGAAAAGAGAATAGTGTTCAGAAGAGAACAAAATTCAGAGAATTTATTGAATTATGGTGCAGTTCAAGTAAGATACAAACCTCTTTGAAATTACGAGATTGTTCACAAGGTTGATTTTGTAACTAGGTTTTGAATTCTTGTATAGGAAATACCATAGCCCTACTAAACCAAAGGGAAAGAGGAAAAAGGGTGAAACCAATAAACATTAAAAAAAAAAAAAAATTGATGAAGAACAGGGTGAGGAAGACCAGAGGAAATCGCACCAAGATTTACTGGACTAGTTCCCAGGGATTTTCCAAAAATACAAAAGGGTTACATCATTGAGACCAGATGCAGAGAGACTCGAAGAAAAAAATAAATATATCAGAGAAATATGGGCAACAATTAAGGGTTATGAATTATTTATCTTTCATTATAGTCAAAGATTTAGGCATGAACCAATATGTAACCCATGGGGATTTAACCTAGGGAAGTTAATGGTGCCAAATGTCTTTGTTAATGTTGATCTCATGAAGCTTCTAGTAAAGCATTATAATCCAAAATGAAAAGTCATTTTCATTTTGCAGGGTGAACCATTCATACATGTTTCAAAAAATGCAATCTCAGAAGTATTTGATTTAGATGATAGGTGTGATCACCCAGTTGTATTAGGAGAATTGAGGAAAGAGTATATGAAGATGGATACCACATATAAAGGATGGATATTTCCTTTGCATAGACCTAAGGATGAAGGAAACTTAGTTCCACTGTAGGATGAAGACGGTCCTCCATTTCATGTTGATTTATTTGGGATATATTTGATGTATACCTACTACACCATAGCCCATGACTTCATATTGATTGAGCCCATGGTGATTGTAGTAGTTATTCAATGCCACAGTGCTAGGTCATTTGATTATGCTTCATATATTTCTAGAAAAAATTATTCAGGATTAATTGCTATTAAGAAAAACCCCTCAAAGACATATTTCAAGAAATATTCATTATTGATGCATCTTATTTTGTACTATGGTAAAAAAATTGGAATGTGTACTAAACAGTTGAATATAGATCAGTTTGATAAGGATGGACAATAATTACTTGTTCAATTGTGGACTTCAATTTATGGAATAGTAGGTTTACAAGGTCCAACTATTGTTATTTTGAAGAATACTTTGTCAAAACCTTGTATAGGGTGTACATTCACCCTTGTGACTATTCATTATGTAATGATATCAAAATATTTCTAAGGCCAAAGTACTTGGATGATAGAAATATTGTGGACCACAACTAAGGTGATTGGTATTTTTTGTTGATTTTACTATGATCAGAGTGTCTGGCTTTGAGGGTACACATTTCATGCTACCAAAAAGTGTTCCTGGTAGAATTTAATTTTTGAATATTGTGATGCAATTAGATTCTTTGAGTATTATGCATCTAGGGGTACACTACAAAAAATGTCCTGTACCTAGATCACTATGCTTTGGATATTTCATGGTGACACTGTGAGAAAGTTATGATTTGATTTTGGACAAACAAAAAGAATACAATATGAAACAAGTTGCTCCTAGGAAATGATTTAATACTGAAGGGTACATTTATTTGGCTAGAAAGAAGTAGATCTTGAGTGGATATACTCACATTCCTTTCCCC
The DNA here is from genome assembly GCA_018584345.1 of Thuja plicata. Lineage (NCBI taxonomy): Eukaryota > Viridiplantae > Streptophyta > Pinopsida > Cupressales > Cupressaceae > Thuja > Thuja plicata. The sequence goes on from MU224198.1 coordinate 2,754,792, forward strand.
CTTGATGAATTTCTTATAAATCTTGAGGAAGCTGAAGTAGAACAAGCCATTAATGAATATAACCAAAAGATAGAACAACAAAGAAAGAAGTTGAAAGAAACTGAGATGTTGTACTCTGTTGGTGAAGAGTCTTATAATGATTATGATGTGCCTCAACAAAAATTAGAATAGATTTTGAAGACAAGAATTGAAGAGTATCAACCTCTTGAGAAAAGAGAAAAATAATTTGGTGAAACCTCAAGGATTATGGATGAATATTTTAGGAAATTATCCTATACATCCATTGTATCTAATCATCAATTTATTAATTATTTTGAATTCAAGTCTTCCATCTATAGGTATAAAGGGAATAATTGACAAATATTATCTCAACTAATAAAATTGGTTGCTACATAATCTAAAAGCAGATGTAGATTATTAAATGACAAACATGACCCCAGAAAGGGTAAGATAATTATTGGAATAGGTCAATGTAATGAAATTTCTTGAATAGAACATCAATTCAATGTTGGTATTTGACAATTTTCTGCATGATAATGAGATCAAAAGAAAGTTAGGGCTAGAAGGCGTAAAAAAAGTTTATATTGGGTAAGGGTATAACCCTGATGAAAAGTCACTTCTTCTATGGGCCTTGTAGCCCCCTCATAAAAATTCTCTTATCATTGATACAAAAAATTCATTTGGTCATATGATGACTTTGAAGGCAGGATAAGACAATCCAATTTCTACTCTAGACTTGGGCATTAACATTGCCAAATTGAGTAAGGATCAGATCAAGGCACTGATAAAAGAGTGACATATGTAAAAATTGAAGAGTGAGAGGTTGATTAAGGATGTTTACTCTTTGAAGGATGGAGTCAGGAAGGTCCCCAAAATAATAACAGGTTCATAGGGTGATGAGAAAGGGTCTCAATAGAAGGAGAAATTCAAAAAGTCCAGCATGGAAAACCAATAGTTGGGGTCTTATATCATGAATGAAAAATTTGAGAAAATTTCTTTGATTATGTAGAAAAGATTCAAAAATTTCATGGTGCAGGAAAAAAGGTTTTGGGTAGCATACTTGCGACATACTCAAAGAATCACAAAGTTATCCATGAGCATAAAAGACTAAGGGAAAGACTTAATGAAAATATCATAGATTCACAATAAAGGAGCCCTCTTGAAAATGAAGGACTCATTACATTACCTCAGAGTTTAATAGATGTACATAAAGAACTCTACAAAGAGTTATAAGATGAGATCAAATAATATTTTGATGTGGAGGAAAAAATACAACCACCTTTGCTTAGGGAGGACATGACTACAAAGGGTCAAAGTGAGTGGTAGGATGAGTGTAGGACACTTCTTTGAGAGGTCCTAAACCATGAAAAGAAAGATCCATCATTAGAAAGGACTCACAAAGACCTTGAGAACATGATTAACATGGAACATACCATGAGAGATTGAAGACATTATATTTTTCCATTAGTATATGCAAGGAAAAACATGATCTACACCATCGGTCTACACTACACCGACAAACAGGGCACAACACTTCCCGATGCCAAGGTTACCTGATACTGCCAAGTACAAAGCATCCTGACAAACACTATTCAATGTTACCCAATGACAAAAAGGACAAAGTAACCATATGAGTAACCAACAGTGCAACCTCACGAAATAGAAAAGAGTGGAACCCAACAGATGAAGGGAACCTGACAATCAGGTCAATGAAGGAATGCCAATAGAATTTTAGTTCAACCCAACAATCAAGAAATGACAGTGAGTTACATCCCAGAAAAAGTGGATATGACTTTCCATGTGAGATATATCACTGAAGTTTTACATATAGCTTCTTGATTTGTTTTAAATCCACTGTGTGTGGAGAAAGCAATGTAATTATTATTGTTTTTATTAGTTTAGCTGATTTAAAACATGCAAACTAAAGGATCAAGGTCAAGTTGTATACCTTGGATCTAGAGTTAACATTGTAATGTGTGATTCTAAAATAGTTCAAACGCTTGTATAAATAGATGCTTAATCAATTGTGAACATGTTGTTCGATGATTATTGTATCCACTGAGAGCATCTAAGGATCATATAAGAGAATTCATGCAGAAGGATAGAAAAGGATCAATTCAGTTTCAAGAATAGAACACAGGCTATTAACAAGAAAGAAAAGGTCTTAATTAGTCACTATAGGTGATATTCATATACTATGAGCTTTAATGGATCTGTGATCAGCAATTATAGATTGCATACAGTCAGGTCAAACATATTGTACTCATTATAACAAGTGTAGTACACTTAAGAAATCTTTTCAAGAAAGGTGGACTTAACAGTCCTATTGTAAATCTCTTAACTAAGTGCACACTTCATTAGTGTTTCTAAAGCTCTTAATAGAGTTGATCTTAATAGGTCTCCACATTAATACTCCTAACAGGGTAGATCATCAAAAGTGATAAATTGTAAGCCTTTATTGGCTCCCTTCCATTCTGTAGATAGTGAAGTCTTGTGGGTGCCATCCACACCATAGTTTTTACTTCTTAAGAGGAGTTTTCCATGATATCATATCTTGTGTTATGTTTCTATTATTTTCATGAAGTTTTCTATGAGTGATTCCATACAATTAAGATTATGAATTAATACTACATGCATAAGAAAGAACATCAGATATGGTCAGTAATAAAATAAAGATTATTTACTAATGATGAAAGGTGAAAAGTGTTAAAAAATTTAGAGGTACTAATTCACCCCTCCCCTCTCAGTACTACTTCCCATTAATCTCAACAATTGGTATCAGAGATAAGTTTCTTCTTGGAAATCTTAAAGGCTTAAGAGAAAATATCATACAATGGAGAAGTACAAACTTGATAAAAATATTGAGAATAAAAATCTTAAAATTTATATGTTCTATGAATAGTATAAAGAAGTGAGAATCAAGATGAGAGAGTTGTTGGATGAGAGAAAAGGTATGGAAACTTGGAGCAATGAAAAATATTATCAAGAAGAAGGGATTCTAGATTTCTTTGAGTCCTCAGGATCAACTACAAGAAAAGAATCAGATACATCTGAAGAGAACATCACAAATGTAAAGGATATTAATCAACATCTAACAGACCAAATAAAGATGCTGCAAATCAGTCAAGAGACCTAGATGGTAAGAATGATTGATGTGATGAGTTCTTCTAGATAGGCTGAAACATAAAGAACACTAGCTATTGATGACAGGAGGAAGATTACAGAGAAACTACATGAAAAGAAGTTAGAAATTCAAAGACATGCTGAGCATCACCATGAGATTACAAATCAAATTATTGTTATGATTCAAGAAGCAAACATAATGAATATAGAACTCATTGAAAGAGTACAGGCTATCGGTGAACTAAGAGAAGAGAATGAAAAACTAAAGCATGAGGTTAGAGTTTAGAAACAACATAATGAAATTATTAGAAAGGCTGAAGAGAACAATAAAAGAATGGATGATTTTCTTGTAGGACAACAAAGAGTTAACAACAACAATGGTATAGGCTTTACCAAAAATGGAGAATCATCAAAACAAGCCAATCCAAAGAATGTCTATGAAAATCCAAGACCAAGAAAGCTTACATGCAAACACTATGGACAACAAGTCCACACATCAAATGTATGCAGAGGCAAAATGAAAGTTATTACTAAATGCACATCTTCATTCATAGGATTTTGTTATAAATGTAATAAGAAAGGACATAAAGCATATGAATGTAAGTCTAAGATGGATCAACCAAAGAAGGAAACCTACATGGAAAAATACTGTCCTTCATGCAAAATGAATGGGCACACTAGTCTTGAATGATGGAAAAAGAAAAGGCAAGCATGGAAGCCTAAAGGTCAAGAAATTCCTATCAACCAAAGAGAATCGGCAACTAGTATGTATGGGACTACAGTACATGGACAAATTATACAGCATGTGGTAGATATGGTTACATTACTACAAACTACATGAGAACATGGACCAAAAGCTCTAGAGGCTGGACAAACCCTGGAATGATATGCTTACAATATCATAAAGTTGGTCATCTCAAGAAAGACTGCAGAGACCGAATGATAGAGACAAGTGTATATCCCAATGGAAACACCATTGAAGATATCTAGAGGGATAGAGATAAAATATGGAGAAAATCTTCAAGAAATGATGAAGCTAGACCAAGAAATGAAAATGGTGACACCCCATCCAATGGATTTGGTGACATCACCACCCCCACTTAATCTGAACAAGTATGGAACTACACTACACCAAGTCATATTTTTCATTAGTTCCATTATACAAATTGATACATAGTCAAAATCTGCATGAATAAAGATGCATATTATGTTACTTGAGAAATCAACCCCACTAGAAAACACATATTGAAAATCATCGGTAAATATAAAGGATGAGCTGTCTACACTTACCGAGAATTGTCGGTCAACACATAAAATGGCTAAGTTGCTAATTTAACCCGACACCCATCGCTAAGGAAGAAAAGTTATTAAGTTGTCTTGACACAACACCGATATCCATCGGTGAAAGAAACAATCTTAACAGCCATCCCGAACATCCTACCTACAGTGAGAATGTTATTTTAGAGTCTTCCCGCTGAACTCTATCTTCATGACCCAACAAGTTGTTGAGCATTTATGACAGACTTAGGGAAAAAGGCTATAAATACTTGATGGGAGCACTTCATTCTGCACACGTGACTTGAAGAGAAAGAGTAGAGAAAAAATAGAGTGATAAGAGAGTAGATAGCAGAGTGACCTTGACTTGATCTAGCGCACTCCAAATAGATCATTCACAAGTTTCACAGATTGAAGTAAGTACCGAGCGCACCGAAGAACTTTGATGTTATTTTCAAGAAAGCCCTAAATTTGAAATACAACGACAACCACTTCAACAATCGTAAAGGTTAAGAATGATAAGAAGAATGTGGTTAAGTTGATAAAGAACAACACCTATGTAGAACCAAATCACAAGATATGCCCAGAGATTGCATTGCAACCCGATGATTCAGGTACATTTTGAAAAATTCCACCTAGGGTTTTGCTTATAGAAGACGTAAGGTCTTACATTCACTGCAATATCACTGAGATAGGTGATCTAGAGATAGATCAAGGGTACAAGAAGCTATGTGATGCACAAGGAAACCTAAAGGAAGAGAACAAATACTTAGAGGTAAATGGGATAACAAATGCCCAATATTTCTTGAGGGTTTTCAAAACCAACTGGATTAGGTTAGTTTTGAGCAGAATGCACAACCAGAAATTATGGTTGGATGAACCTAAGAAGATCACTAAGGATGTGTTACATGCTATAACTAGTTATCCAATAACCAAAAATCCTAAGACACACAAGCCTCCCTCCTGGCCAGAAGTTGAAAAGCTCACAAAAGATATGTGGGATAATAGAGGTCTCAAGGTGAACACCATCACCGATGATGAACTAAGGTTTGGTGCATGTGTGATAGGCTACAAGATCTTCCAGGCAAGCAGGCTAAACAACATAGCTTAAACAACAGTAAGCACAACTTACAAGATAGTGATAAAAGGGAATACAAATGGATCTATGTGAGATCCTGTTAAAGCAACTTGACGAGAATATGAAAACAATCAGGTCTACAAAGACAAACACATGTAAATTTGGTTCACTCATCATGTTTATATTCTTTTAATTTCAAGAATAAAAACCTTCAATAGGCAAAGTGAAATGAAATACTACAAATCTAGTCACAGTACAGATTAGTGACCTTATCAAGTCACCAGGTGACAATTTTGATTCAGTAATGACTGCTTACTTCCTTGAATTCAATGAAAAGATGATGGAAAGAGTGAGGATCCCTGAGAAACTAATTGAAAAACATAGGGATGAGATATGTTTCATGCTAGACACAAACTTCACTAACATTAAACTAGTTTTACCAAGGACATCTTGGTTAGCACCTCTTGACTATGAGATTAAAATAGATCAAGCTACCAATACAATTGATGCATTGATAAATGAGCCACTTGACAATAAACAACCAAGATTTGGCACATATGAAAAGGCCAAGTCCAAGATAAAATTAGGCCTAGTAATAAAAAAGACTGTCAACAAGAAGAATAAAATGGTGAAGAATCTTGAGAGGATTCTATTGGTCAATGAGGAGGAGAAAGAACAAATAGAGGAAACTGATGAACAAGGTACCATCGGTGAAGGGTAAGATGAGAAAAAATCAGATTCTGAGGCAACTGAATATGATGCACCTCCACCTCCTACAAAGAAACAAAGGACAATAAGCCAAACTGCAAAGAATGATACCACGCCTTTTAAAAAAGGTCAAGTGAGGACCTATAAGAGGAAGCAACAAACATAGAGGTAAAATGTTAAAAAAACACCTACCAAGAGGAGGAAAAGGCTGGTTAGGACCAAAGCTGACATAGAAGATACAAAAGATGATGAGCCTGATGTAGTTAAGAAAATTTTTATCAATCAAACAATTGATGAGGCAGTTGATTCAATTGCTGCAACTGACACCATGTCTACTATGAAAATTAGACAATGGGAAACACTCAAGCCATAGGACCAAAATAAGATACAAGATGCAATCATCAGGGCAATGGTAAAATTCAAATATGTACTAGCTAAATTTTTCAACCAAATACCCAAAGAACTGGGTGACAGGATATCTCAACAATGGTCTTATGCCCTACACAGAAAAAGAAGCAAGGGAGAGGGTACTTGTTACACTTATGCCTCCCGAATCTAACACGGAAGTGATCAAAGAAATAATGAAAAATAACTCAAACAAATTTGTAGCAAAGATTAGAACTTAAAAAGTGCTAGAGGATAAGTTTATAGTGCTGGATAGCATGACCTAGGCCAAATGGAGACAACTCCTAGATCTGCCCGCAAAATCAACAAGTGGCGAGAATCAATTACTTCTCACCGACACACCTCATGTAGAAGAGGAAAAAGATAAAGCAAGTCCAAAGCACATTGCTTTAGACAATGTTGAAGATATGGAGCCAATTAATTTAGAAAAATTCATGGATGATCTTGACATTCAAGACATCACTCACTATGACTCTGATAAGGATCCATGGAAGGATGATGATGTTATTTACATATCTCTTAAGGACCAAGAAAAGAAACAAGCATTGAAGACACCAGGATATAAAGACATGGATGTTGCTGATGAAATATGGCCAGACACTTCAATTATTGACATCACAGGTCTGGACCCTAGAGATCAAATCCAAAAATATGAAGATGTCATTGCTTAAGAAGCTAAAACCAACGAGAAGGATGCAAATGAAAATGTAGCATAGGTGAGAACTCAAGATAATATGCCAGTATTGATAAAGGAAATAAATATGCTAGAAGGAAATGAAGAATCTTCTACAGTAGATACAAGCATACCTAAGGACAAGGGTGAGGCTGAAACAAAAGACACAACAGATGAACCAAAAGATACAATTGCAGATCAAGCTAAGACCGATGATAAAAAAGACAAGTCTACTGATCAGAATAATGAAGAAGAACAAAAAGTAGAAGAGGACGAGCAGAAAGAAAAGAGTGAAGAAGCAAAGATAGATGAGTAGGAGAAGAAAATAGAAGAAAAATCTCTAGAGACACCCAAGGTTTATGGAAAGACATCTTCACCAAACCGATAGGTGAACCCCGAGTAGAAAACACAAGAAGCTTCATCTACAAAGCCTTCATCGAGCACCTCTGAGAAGACAAATGAACTTGCAATGGTAGTTCATACATCTGCCTCTACTCAAATCTCAAGGAAGAAAAAGAGCAAGAACAAAAATCCAGTGACTTTGGATGAGATAATTGAGATTCTAGTATGTGATCCCAGAACATTGGATCCTACTGAGATGAAAAAGTATGGAAGACTTTATGAAAGGAAAGTCATGTAGGATAAGTTGAGAAAAGCCACCAAAGAAAAAAAGGTACTTGAATTTGCACAAGGAATCCTCTAGCAAATTATACTTGATATCGATGTTGATCAAAAAACCCCCATTCTTGATCAATTAGTGGTTCTCACCAATGCAATCACATCTCAGAACATAGATGTTAAGAACACCATGGAAGAAAGACTTGAATAGAAGTATGAATTCAAGTTAGCAAAGAAGATAAGCCAAGAAATGGCACTAAAAAAGGTAAAGCTATCTGAACTGGTTAGCACAATAGATCCAATAATCTTAGAAGCTATTACCTTGATACAAAAGTTATGCATGCTAGATCAACTCACAAAGGAGTATACCGATAGGATAAAACAAATAGATGTTGATCTTCAAACTGCAATCAAATTGCATAATGAACAGCTCAAGCAAGCTCAAAAGCTGAGATAGGATATAAAAATTATAGAAATAAAGTTCAGAGATGAGGTAAATGAGCTCCAAGCTCAACTCTTATCGACACTCTCATTACTGCATGTTGGTAAACAAATTTTTCTTTTGAATTTAACTCTAAAATACACAAAATACTTAAGAATAATTGAATACAACAGTTGGAAAATTATTGTTGAAAAACCAATTTCCCTCTGAATTTGAAGGTACAACTCCCTTATATAAAATATTTTCAGTGAATCTTGATCTTTCCTAATCTAACAGAGGTATGTTCTTGACCCAAGAATAGAAGAGGTAAACCAAGATAAACCCAGATGAGGAATAGCTTAGGTGGGTTGAATTCAACTTTAAATCTAGCCAACTCTGAGATTTCATCAATCAGATTAACTCCCAAAACTAGTAATGCATGAACTTCTACTGAATAATGTAGATGCAAAACTAGAGATTAATGATGAAATGATAAAGAATCAATCTATTTCATAGAAATATTTCTCAACTCAGGATAACAATAGATCTTCACCTAAATTAACTGTATCAAATCATAATACATAAATCTAGTTTGAATACAGATTACAAATCTAACTTCAAAGAAACATTCAAACTCAATAGAAAGAAAAATGAAATGCAATGGAACAATTAAAGAAATGGTATTCAAACACACACAATTGACTCAGCAAAATTCTATCTTTCACTACAAAATTTAGCCGACCTTTGTATTGATTTTGGAAATAGTACATATAGAGTCCCAGATTGGGCCATTACAAAAAGGGGGGGAACCAAAACTGTTCAACTTCCCCAACCAGAAATGATAACCAAAAGATTATCCGTTACAACATCAATCAATATTTGGTACAAAGAGAGAATCTATTCAAGCTTTAGTTTCAATCCCTTTGCCTAATTTATCCCTATAGGTAGTGGCAGCTGTGAAAACTGTGATGAACTCCTCATGTCTGTTGACATGGATATTGGTGTATCGGATGAGCCACCTAGAATGATCCTTAGCCAGACTCTTAATGGCATCTGTCTGATTCTTCAATTTTTCCATGGCCTTATAAATACATCTACTCAATTTCTGGAGCTCTGGCACTTTGTCCAAATGGGTGCAAGATGGCTCTAACAACTTGTCCACATAATCAGAAAATGATTTCTACATATTAGCCAATCCTATTATTTCTTTGCCTTGCCCACTCATCTATGATTATGTGTGCAAACCTTGAAGAATCTTAAAGTCTTTGTTCTATTCTTCCTTGACCTTAACATCTACTTTCTACAACCCCGTCTTGGCCTGGATGATCATTTCAATTTTGAACTTTAGACTTTGAAGCCACTCGATTAGAGGTTCATCTCAATTTTGCAGAATCTTGGATTTCACCACCTCTTTGGTCTTCATCTTTACTACTACATGGAGTTTCACTATGCACTCCTAACACTTCACTCTCTCAGATGCAAGAGTTTGCAAATTCTTCTCAATGTTATTCCTTTCCATCTCAAATCTCAAGAGACCATTACCCAACTACTTGACAACTGCCAATCCCTCAAATTTGAGTCTCTCAATGCATCCCTTACTAATCTATGCGAAGTTTCTATCCTCTTGCAACTTGGCTAATATAGCTTCATTCTCAACCACACTAGGATCAAAGGTTGTTTGAGTGCTCAGAATGCTTACAATCAGAGTGAGGAGCTATCTTATGAAATTGGTTAGCTCAGCTACTTCTGCCTTTAGTTGAACCTTGGCACTCTTGAGCTCCTCAAGTTCTTCCTCTATCACCACATTAGTAGATTTCCACCAGTCCACCTTGGTGTCATGACAAGCCAACCCCATATCAAATGACTGCAATTGAAAGTTTGAAGCGGTCATATCCTTGAATCTACCTTCCTTGGTTGGCTTGGCCACTTCCATAGTGAAGTGTCTAGTCTCAGGGTCATGAGCCAGAGTAGACATCATCTTTACTTTCTTTTATTTTCTTGTAGTGGCCTTGGGTTGAAAGGCTCATGAAAGAGTGTCTTTGATGGAAATTATTCTTCCGCCCTCTTCCTCTTGCATTCTAGATTATTTTCTATCCATGACTCTGTGCTAGTAAATTTTTTGGCAGAAACCAACTCCTCAATGAACAACTTCCTTATGGCTGGGGGCGTAGCCTTTGGTCTAGAAGAAAATGGATTTATTGAGGTGGGAGAAGAGGACACAAATTTGGCTACTGAAGCAACCTTCTACTTTTTCCTGGCCTCTTTTTTTGATTCTATGGTTGAATGAGAATCTTCACCCACTTCTACTATTATAGGGGACCCTCACCTTGGAGAATCTTGGGTTGAAGTGCCAACCAGTACATCTCCAGTGACTGCTTTAGCTAGTTCCTCTGGTTCCGCACCTTTGGTGGGTTCCTCTATTGTTCAAATATTTGGAAGTTGACCTCCTCCACAAGTCTTCTTTGGTTGAACTTATTTTTCTAGAGGTTCATCACCTCACCCAGCTAGTTGAGATGAATTCTTTGTCATAGTTGGGAGTACCACTGAAGAAGTTGTTACAATGTTGGAAGTATCCTTTACCAGGGTCCTTTGAGTAGGAGGCTTCCTTTCCAACCTCTTCATTCTTCCTTCTGTCCATTCAACCCACTGCTATGTCCTCTTATAAATACCACTCATTAGAGTCTGCAAGTCACCGATGGCTTGATCTAGCATGGGCTCAGAACTAATGGAGAGGGGTTTGATCTTCTCAAGATAGGTATTATCATACATGTGTTGGTTGTCATCTACTAGCCCCTCAACTACAAGACTGACCTTGAACTTTTTGATTTGTTCAATGGTTAATCTGGCATAAAATCTATCTCTGCTCTCTAGATCATCTCTATAATTGGCCCAATAGTCTTCAATGTCATCTACATGGTGGATAGCTCAGATCATTTGTAGGTACTCATGGGCGTAATTAAATACATCATATTAGGGCCTCAAAACATCATAGGTTTCCAATGAAAACCTCTTGGAGAATGCCTTTAGAACATTCTTTGCTTAAGATCGGGACGCACATTTATAGTCTCTGATAGTCATGGGAAGTTGTAGCATTTCTTCCTTGCATCAGCAGATATCAAATTCACTTGCAGCGCTTGCCTCATAACCTCCACCAACATAATCATATATGTACGCTATCTGGGCAGCTTCAAAGGGAAGTCGTCAAAACCTGCACGATGAAGGTATGAGAAATCTCCAAATTGAATAAAATAACATCTAAATTGGCTGATAAAAGCCATGGCTTCGAGAGAGAATCTCATTTCTGGACAACCTTGTAGCTCCCTACACAATCTCATTGTAAACATATCATTAACCCAAAGATATTCTAAATAACTATTGTCCAATTGCAAAGAGGGGAAAAAATCGTAACTCTTAACATCATCAAGAAATTCCTCTAATCTAGGAAGCCCTTGCCAAATTTGGATTGTTACTAGAATATACAAAAGGAATAAATACATATAAAATTCATTCTGGTGCTTAGCTCTATCTAGGTCCTCTGAGCGGTTTTCACTTACCATAAGGGCCCAATCAATGAAGTGATGTTGGGAACAAATTACCTAAACCAGGAAGAAGTGATGATCAACAAAATTGAGTGCCTCACTCTCACCTCTAATCCTGTGGAGTAGCACCAGAATGTCTATGACCTCTGGCTTTAGATTAGTGTCATATAGTGTCTTTAGCATCTTCCCTTTGGTACTCTTGGGCTCTTGAAACCATGGTTTCATTATCTCCTTCTAAATCAATTTTTTGGCAATATATTCTGTCACCGTTTGACTGTATATCATTTATGAGTACTCAGCTTGCTCTAGAATACGAAGCAAGTTCTGGATTGATTCTCTACCAATGGATAGCAAAACCATATCATTGGGCAAGAGGATTTGACTAGTATCTAGGTTGTATCAAGCGATGCATTCCCAGATCAATTTTGGGGCTTGAACAGCCACAGAAAAAACAACGACTTCAACTAATCTGCTCTCCTTTAGTTTCTCAGTGATGGGATGCATCTGGTCCACTTTAATCTATTCTGAAAGTTCTATATATCAAAGAAATTTAGAGACATATCAAAAATCTTATGCCATTCAAAAGTAATGTCATTCATTCTATCAAATCCCATGAATCTAGAAGCCATACTTCAAATGATTTGATTCAGGAATGAAGAATATCTCTCGAGAATGCAGGGGCAAAGAAAAACCAATATCAAAGGTTTCAAATTCAAACAATTTGTTAAATGAATTGTAGCTCCTATTGGAAATATCCAACTGATCTTATGACTTTTGAATTCTTACCGTTTAATGACTGACTTCCCATGCCACATGAATGAAAAGACCTTAAAATTAATGAAACAATCCATTATGAAGTAAAACGGCTTTATTTGAATTAATTACTTTTCTCTTATGGGTTTTTTAAGATGTGTCTTTTCACTTCAGTAACCACAATGGTAAATTTATTGAGGTAGTAGAAAATTACTTTTCCCCTTCTCCTTTGGGTGGAGAGATGTTTTTGGAGTGTTCTCTGCTCGAAAATCTGCCAAAGGGGAAAATTGGTCTGTCAGGGTGCCAAAATGACATATGTTGATTTCATCTGCCTTCTTTATATCTTAGATTCTTCATGAGATAGATCTCTTACTCAAAATTCCTTCATTTCAAAGGTTTGGCAGAAAATACACTCTGCAGGTTGAAATCCGCTTGTTGGAGTAGTGGAGAAGCCATTTTCTATTTTTCTGCCTATAGGCTTACACCTTGAATTTATCCTCACCCAATCATTTACTTCCATGAAATAGGTTTGATTTGAATTCCCAAAGCTTTCTTATTCCAAATTTCTCAATTTTCACCCTTATTGACATCTGATACCCTTAGGTTTATTAAGTGTGGAAAATGCACTCTGTAGGTGATTTTCCGTCGGAGAGAAGCTTGAAACCAATTTTTTGTCAATGTTGCAAAATGAAGAGTTATTGCTAAATACTTCAACTGCACATAAGACTGATGTTAAAATTCTTCAAACCATGACCTTTACCGGATTGGGAACTTAACCTACCCAAAGAAAACATGATCTCAAATGTAGATTCCCTCCGGCTCACAAAAGAGAAGTCAAATTGGGGAAATCTAGTAAAGGTCTCCTATCCTAAGGGAAAAGCTAGATCTAGACTCAAGAATCACATGACGATTTCAAGACCACCGCTACATGTTAAACGTCCACTTTTGTCTAAAGATATGCATACTAAAAGTGGGGCAATAGCTGGCTCTGTCTAGGGACTTGGACATTCACATGTCCAAGCAAGGAACTCAAATCTCTGGTTTTTCAAAGCTCAATAAAAGGTGGCTCACGACAAAACTAAAGCAAGACACAGAAAGGAAAGCAGAAAGGAAACCTAACTAGGAAAACAAAAATAGGAACTAAAAATAACTATGGTACAATACAGGGGTTACCTATTTTCAATTTAGATCTGATAGAGTTTCAAATCTTGACCATTATACGTCAGGGGTAGTGCTTCACCATCTGGATATACCAATTTAAAATAATTCTTCTCAAATTCTTGATGGATCTTGAAAGGTCCTTTCCATAGTGTTTTGAATTTTCCATGCATGCCTTTTGGTGCCTTGTGTTTGTCCCACAATAGCACCATGTCTCCCTCCATAAATTTATGAGGTCTGCTCTTTTTATCAAACAAGTTCTTCACACATATTTGATTCCATGTGATATGATCAACCATTTTCTCCCTTTCTTCTTCTAGTTTTCTCAGGTACAAAATCCTCTTTTCTAAACCATCTTCATATATGCCATCCTCTACTTCTATCCTTAGCTTGCAAGTATCTAACTCTAATGGTAATGGAAGGTTGGCTTCTACCACGTAAATGAGTTCAAAAGGAGATATACTAATGGATCTTTTGGGAGTTACTCTATCTACCCATAGGGCTTCATAGATCTTCTTGTGCCAAGTTTTCTGGTTGTCTGCTACAATATTTTTCATGATGTTTACCAAATTTTTATTGCTAGATTCAGATTGACCATTCCCAGAATATTTTCTTTGATAAAATCACATACTACTTCCAAAGTAGTTCTCTTGATTTCTTTTTCCTCCACCCATTTCGTGAAGTAATTAGTCACAGTGATTATGTAGGTATGACCTGCGCTGGACATGGGGTTTATAGGACCAATAAAATCTAGACCCCATTGCTGAAAAGGACCTTCGATTACCATTGGTCTCAGAGTTACTGGTGCCAACTGTGGCTTTTCGGTAAATATTTTTTATTTCTCACACCTTGCTACCCAATGGTATGCATCTCTAAACATTCTTGGCCGGTAATAACATTGCCTTAAAATATTGAATGTAGTGACTAATGATGAGAAGTGTCCTCCACAAGCTTCTTCATGAAACGCCTTTAACAACTTCTCTTTCTGTTGTCTACTGACACACCAGAGGAAAGTTCCATATATAGATCTCTTATACAATCTATCTTCCTAGATTACATATTTAGAAGCTTTTAGTTTCAGGTCCCTTCTTTGCTTCAGAGTTAACCCTTCAGGGCATTCACCATATGTCAAGAAATACATGATATTTTCAAACCAAGGGTCGTGCATACTTACTACCAAGACTAAGTGTATAGCTTTTGGTTCTTCTTCTATTAGATTCACTGCCATTGCCTTGCATAGTGCATTTCCCCTCACCAGCTTGGTGGGTTTGATCTCTATGTCATATTCTTGGGTTTTAGCTACCCATTCTCCTCTATTGCTACATCCTACATCCTGTTGAGTCAAGATGCTTTTCACTGCAATATCAGGAACATACACAAGAGAGTGTGAGTGTAGAATGTAGAATCTGAAATTCTTTAAAGCCTTTACAACTGTGAAAGCATGTTTTTCAGTCTGAGAGTATCTCAACTCATGATTTTTCATAGGTGTGCTCATAAAGGCAATGAGAGCTTGAATTCCCTCTTTGTTCTCCTACATGAGAATGACTGATAGAGTATGTTCAGAAGAGTAACAATAGATTATGAAATCTTTCTTATAATCTAGGTGGTATAAGACGGGAGCATTGACTATGGTGTTCTTTATGATTTTAAAATCTTGTTTACCAAAGTCGTTCCACTTGAAACTCACATTTCCTTTCATCATGTCAACTATGCATTTGGTAATCTCAAAGAAATTAGGAACAAATCTCCTGAGAAAGTTTACCTGACCAAAAAATGATTTCACTCTAGTTTTGTTCATATGCAAACTCAATTGTTGGATGGATCTTACTCTTTCTAGGTCGATCCTTATGCCTTCTTGTGAGACAATGTGGCCCAACAATTTCCCCTCAGTTACATAGAAAACTGACTTCGTAGGATTCAATAAAATCCTGTCTTCCCGAGACATTTGCAATACTATCCTTAAGTCATTTATGTGATCTACTCTTTTCCAGTAGAATACAGTAAGGTCATCCAAATACATACCAATGATTTTTTTCTTCATATCACTAAAAGAAAGTTCCATGCCTCTCTGAAAGGTAGCCCCGACATTGATTAACCCAAAGGGCATTCTGTGATATGTGAAGGTGCCCCATGGAGTAGTGAAGGCCATTTTATGCTGGTCTTCCTTCGCAACTTCTATCTGATTAGATCTTGAGAAGCCGTCTAACATAGACATCATTTCAGCTCCAGCCATGATTTACAAGAGATGATCCATGTTGGGGAGAGTGTAATTGTCTTTCAGAGAAGATTGATTAAGGTTTCTGGAGTCCACACAGATTCTTATTTCTCTATTCTTCTTCCTCATAGGTACTATGTTTGCCACCTAGGTAGAATGATGGATGGGGTATATGATCCTTGCTTTGAAAATTTTATCAACTTCCCTAAATATTGCATCTGCAACTTTCTGATTTTAGTTCCTTTTATTTTTTCTAAATGGAGTTTCCTTAGGTTTCAAAGGAATCTGGTGTTTGAATTTCCCATTCATAAAACTTTTCAAATCCTCATAACTCTAGGAAAAAACATCTTGGTATTCCAAGAAGAGTTTCTTGACTTCTTTCCTTTCTTCTTCTTCAGTGCAACATTTCCCAATGTTGATCATCTTGGGATCCTTCTCAGTTCCTATGTTCATTCCCTCATATTCACTAGTGGTAGGGCCTCTCTCGATTCTCTTCTTCTTAACAAAGGTGCCATGCGTGTTGAAGAGTTTTTCAAGTGTAACTAAGTGGGGAGGGATGATATTTCCTTGTAGCTAGATGATATCTGACTTATCTTTATTTTTCTTGTCTTTACGGTTTCCTTTGGTTCTATTGGGGATGTTTTTATGGAAGTCACCACCACACTCCAGAAAGAGGAGGTTCTAGTCATCTTTGAACACGTGCTAGTCTTCTACATTGTTAGGTATGGATGGTCGATACATGACCTCTACTTGGTATTTCTTATCTTTGAATTCTACGAGAGGGAGAAGTAGCAAAGCTGACATGGCCAAGGTGTTTTCCTTGGAGTTTAATTCTCTCAACACATATTCAATAAAGAATGCATCTAGTGCCTCTATTTTGTCCCATACTCTATTTTTGTATTTTTTTAATCAGTGATTTTTTATAGAGTATTGATTCTTGACTTGACACACGATTAGCTCAGCATCACCATGAGCTCTCAAGATCTTTACACCCTTTTCCTTTGCATAAATAATCCCTAACAAGAGTGCTTCATACTTTTTAGTATTGTTTGTGTTCCCGAACTCCAATTTATGAGCCATAGGCTCACACACTCCATCTGGTGATATCAAGACTACACCTGCACCAGATCCTGATGATGCGCAACTGAAATCAAATTCAAGAGTCCAAATCTATGGTGTCATTTCTTCAGCGGAAAACTTCTTTTCCTCTTCTCCAGGTTCTATTTCCTCTTTGTGATCATTAGTAAACAACATATAGTTACCAAATTCCAATTCTTGATATAGAATCTGGGCTTTAGGATCATCAAATTTCAGTACTGTAAACTTAGCTTTCTCCTCTAGGACCAGCTTAATATTTTTATTGCCTATTGGGATTAAATCTTGAGACCAATCCACCCTTATCTCCCCTCCAAGGTCTCTGCAAAAACTCTTCCTTAACAGTAAACCGTAACTAGCAAGTATATCAGCAACAAGAATTGTTAGCAACATCTTGTTTTTGGGGTGTGTCGCTAGGGCCACTTGAGCATCTTTAATTTGACCAACCAAGGGTACTTTCTTGGAATCCATAGAGTAACATCTACCATGGGCTTTAGTGAGGGTATGTCCTAGAGCTTTAGCTATAGTTGATGGCATGACATTATCTGAGGCTCCAGATTCTATTATGCAATTGCTTAACTTGCAACCATTAATATATAATGACACATAGAATGGGTAACGCTTTTGGCCCAGAAAAGTGACCAAAATAGAAGGTTCCCCTTGCTTATTTGGTTCTGCAAATATAGACTCATTTTCTATGGTAGTCAGGACATTTTGGTTCAACTCTAGATTCCCTTCTTTACAGCAATCTGTTAGCTTTTGGAGTTCTATGGTATTAGACTTAAGGTATTCTATAGGAGAAATCTAAATTCTAGATTCTCTACAGAATTGAATAATATCAAAAGAGATTTTCTCCTTACCTGGTTGCATAATTCTCACTCCTTGATGGGCCTCCTTAGAATAGGAGGTAGATGCCTCATTATTTTTAGGTAGAGGTGTTGAAGTCGGGCTTTTATCCTTCTGACTCCATGTCAACACTATAGGAGAGGTCCCATCTATAGTAGTGTAACATGTTTCTCCTTGTTCTGAATCTGATTCATACTCTAAATATAAATTTTTAGAGTCGCCAAGCGAGTATGAATCTGATTTAGTTCTAGACACACCAGCATTCCACTCATCAATCTTATGCATCTGCCAAGCATGAGCTACATCAGGGCAGCTCTCTCTATCATGATCTATAGTTAGGTGGAACGCACACATGTTTCCTTTTTTAGGAGGAGCTTCTATTGCTAGCCTTTGTGGTAGAGCAATTAACTATAATGCCTTTCCATTAGCATTCCTCCCCTCATTGTTTCTCCCTGGCTAATCCTGAAAGTTTCATTGGTAGGGATTATTAAATCTGGGGAGTTGCCTCTTAAAGGTGATGAATTCATTGGAAATTTTTTGAATCATCTCATCCGATGATGATGTATTTCTACTACTGGTTCTAGATTGTATCTCTTTTTTCCATTTCCTAGATGAGATCATATGGTCCTCAAGTTCTACAACAGTTCTCTATGTGGCATCCAAATCTGTAGGGTTCACCCTTCTTAGATCATAATTAATGTCTGACGGCATAACACTTATGAAGAATGTTTTCAAATTTCCCACTGTAGGCCAGTCAGCTGCTGGAATATGATTTACAAGCTTGTTGAATTTAGCTAGAAAATCCCTCATACTGATAGAGGGTTCTTTCTTGATGGAAGTTAATTGCATCAATAGGGCATGCTCATCTTTAGTAGTTTTAAACCTTCTTTCAAAGGCAACTCTCATGGAAGCCCAATCTTTGATGGAAGAATTAGGTAAATGGTGAAACCAATCGATGAAATCCTTAATGAGGGTCTCAAAAAATAATTTGACGGTCACATCCTCCTCTTGTACTGCTAGGATATTGACTAAAGTAAAGAAGATGACAATGTGCTCATCTATAGATACTTTCCAGTCACCAGAAAATTTGGGAAAGTTCTTTCTAGAACCCTGTTGGTACTCCTAAATTTGGAACAAATTTGGAGTGACCATGTTAAATTTTTCAGACAAGCAAAGTTAGTACCCTAGAAAATTTGTGTAAGAAGACTCAGTTGGAGTGATTGAAAAAGGTGCCCGGATGATTTTCATGAGATACAAATTTGGGAGAGGCTTTAATGCATTTCATTTGACATATGTAGTGGGTCCCAGCTCCTGAGTTTCAGTTCTGACATGTTTATGGAGAACTCATTTTGAGGGGGTCACCTAAATCTGCATGTTGTTTAAGTGTCAATTTGCTGTCTAGAGCCTACTTTGCCTCTGAGTATCTTACACCCTATTAAGTTTCATTGTTCGCCACTTTGGGAATGTTTAGCATGCATATCAGAGAGCTTATGTTTTAAACCTTAGGTCATTCCGAATCTGTTTGATAAGCTTTCATACTTCCCAAAGTTGGTTGTCCATGAACTGTCTGCATTTTGTCCTGCCTAGAAATCTGAATAGCCCAGTTTGACGTGTTATAACTTTTGACCAGTGGATCCAATTGAGAAAATTCCTTTTGCACTGTGTCACAGTGGTCACACACTCCATATGTTCTATTCTGAAGATCTTTGTGAAATCAGATGATAAGTTTTCAAGAACCATTCTGACAGTGATTAATTCTGATTTCCTGTGTTTTCAAGTTCAGAATTGCTAAGTGACCCACTTTGAGCTTTTGAAAATCTATACCCGGGTGAACATTTTGGATAATTGGATTGTCCCTCATATTGAAAACATAGGAGTGTACCTACCTGAAGATTTGCAGACTCCTACCAATCCATTTGTCCACTTTGCCAGAGCTTATTGCTAGTGTACACTGCAAACATTAAAGGAATTACCTTGCGCAAGTATGGTAAAGGATATTTTGAAGTTTTTTAATACTTTTTAAATATGTTTACAGAGGTAATCTTAGCAGCCTGCACAACAAGAGGAAGCCAGACATATTGTTTTAAAGTCTGCAAACATATCAAGTAAGTGATGAGTGCCATGCACCATGGAGGGTTTTTAGTATTTTCTAGCATTGTGATTGCAGACATTGAAGACCAAACCTTGCACAAGCATAATATAAAGAGGATTTCCAGATTACACAGACAGTTGATATTACAAAATCTAGATAACATTGCCAGGCAGACTGTGATATCTTTTGGGGAGTGATTTGAAGCTTATGGATATTTTAATCATACATCTGCAGATGTGAATCCATAGAAAGGGACGCCCAACCCTCTGGAGGAGAATGGAGGAGAATTTAAATGGTTAAAACCTTTTTAT
>MU224198.1:2793296-2814207 GCA_018584345.1 Thuja plicata
ACCAACAGATTCACAAAGCATAAATTTTTGTTCCATTCATATCAAAAATATACTTCCAAGTTTCCTTCTCGATTAACAAACTAACTGAAAGATACTAAAAACTATTAAGTCTTAGGCCTAGCTTAACAAAAATTACCATTATCTGAAACACATAATCCTAGCTATAAATAGCCATCAGTCTTAGAATATAGGAACTGACACCCTGAGATACACTCTACGAGATTTAGTATATAACTATTTTTAAAAAAACCGCCCAAATTCAAAGAAAACATAAACTAAGAAAAATTACCACTACTCTGTGATATGCGAAGCATGATCACAGAGAGGTAGATGTGATGGATCCCTTTGATTGTTCATGTGAGGTGTCATAAATGCATGAATTCCTCCATTCTTTGTGCACCTTTTCAATGTTGTCAATCGTGGCTTGATGTGGCAAGGTAATATGAATTACCCTCTGCTTCATAAACTTCTTATCTTTGAGAAATTGGATGATTTTCTGTATATGCACCTCAAGTTGATTGGTACAGACCACCAGCATTGATTCCATATTGGCAAGGGCTATGAAGTCATCTAGGGTAATATCTTTAGTGTCTCTGATGGCAGCAATTTCACACTCAAATTACAGTAGCAACTCATCTGCTCCTTTGACACTTTGAGTATCCTCTTTTATGAGTGAAACATTCGAACATTTGAGATCTTTTTGCATAGTATCCATCAACCCTTTTGATTCACTCAATAGATAGGTGGTCCTATCATGACCAAATTTAATAATGGATTTCATCCACTCTATACTCTTGATGGAGACATAGAGAGTATCTTCATCCAATCTTGGAACAGGTTTCTCTGTCAAAAATTTTCTCACTACATATTTTTCTATCTCATAGAGCCGATTTGTTACTTTTAGCCAATTTTTATTCTCTTTTTCCAACTCTGCTAATTCCACCAGAATTTTTGCAACAATTGAGCTAACAACATCGTGGGTCTTAATTAGCTGATTGATATAATTGATTCCTTTTTGTATCGTGGCTTGGATCCATTTAGTGTAGGCATCTGCAATCAGTTTATTATTCTGAATTTCATCTAGGGTTTTCCTAACCTCTAGTGAATGTGGATTAAATGACTGTGAAGCTATAGTAAAAGGGATAGGGTTAGGATCCCAAAATTATTGTATGAATTCAGCCATCTTTTTTATTGTTTCTTTCATCTCATTCTTATCTTTTTCATACTTTAAAGACCTGTGTATGATCTTTTTTGTAGACTTCTCCAAGTGTTTCACATCAGCCACTCTGGTTGCATATCCAAGATCTATCTTCTCAATTGTGAAGTCATCCACAGTAGCTTTAGAGAGTTCCTTATCATTCTTGGGAACTGCACATTCTCCATACCAGTGCCCTATTTTTTCATCAATGTCCACCCTGGATTCCATCCTGATCCTTTTTGGTTTCCCTGAGGAACCTAGACATTTTCTTACCATGTCTTCAATAGGTAGTGTTATTGGTAGGACATTCATTTTTCTGCTGATAGATGTTTCCAACCATTTCAAAGTGGGAACTAGTGACTGTTGAGAATCTCCCAGTGCTTGTGTTGGACTAGTGGGCATAGAGATCATAAAATCCTTAACTTCTTGCTAATTATCTCCTCCTGAAACAACTTCTTCTGATACAAAACCTTGTGAGTTCTTATCTGCCATCACACTATCCATCTCCTTGAGATTGATCACTTCTTTTTCTCGGACTACCTTGACTTCTTCTTTGAGAGCCTTTCTTTTAGAAGTCCTCATGGGTGGAATAGGATGAGGAGACCTCTACCTTTTAGCTTTCGATTCAGTAGCTTTTGTATTTGTATATTTAGAAGGACCTACAACAGAAGCATTTTCATTAGAACACAGGATAGCATTTTCATCATGAGATTTAAGAGTTGATCCTCTAGTATTGTGCCTTCTATGAGGAGGTGGCCTTTTTCTGGCAATCCATCTTTCAGTTCTTTTTATAACACCGAGATTCTTAATGTGGATACTCTCCATTTCCTCTATATTGCAGTCAATTTTAGGAAGTGGCAACCCCTAAACCTTCTCTCTATGTTGTTCATCAATTATATCTTCATCTTCCCCCTCTTCTCTTCCATTAGCATCAATTCCTGTTAACTATTTAGACAAGTGTAAATCTACACCATAATCTCCTTCTAACCTCAAAATCATCTGCACAATTTTCCTAGAAGTCTTCCATTTCAGGGGCATGGTGACATTCAGAAGGTAAACTAAAATGCCATGCAACATATGTCCTAATGTGAAAATCTCTCCTAGCCTTGAAGGTTTTCAGTTTCAACTTGTTCAGTTCTTGCTCTAAATTAAGATCATCAAAAGAATTCTTACAGGTATAAAAACCTATTTCTATAGGAAAACTAGATTTGGCCCTTCCCTTTCTATCTTTGAGGTCTTTGTGCACATGAGTCAACTAGCGCCCAACTTTGGTTACAACACGCAAATCCAGAGCATATCTTGGCAATTAGAATGGCTCTCCCTCAAACCCACCAAATCTAATGTAAGTAAACCTTCTGAATTGTATGAAGAAACTTCCAAAGATATCGACAAACTTCTTAGCCTCCTCTGACATTCTCTGCTCAATGTTCCCTTGCAGTTCAAAGATCAACCTTCCCAGAAAAACACCATTTACTTTCATAAAAATGTCAACATGGAATTGCTTTTGCAAATGGGGATAATAGTCATACACCTTCATGTTAGGAATAGGTAATTCATGATATAAACCATCCCACTTTCTAGTACAAGCTAGTGCATAAAACAAATAAGAAGATATATAGAAACCATTGGCCTTTTTTGAATAATTTGCCAGCTGATGATGAAGTTCATCAGCAACACAATTACCTTTGACTCTGTTCAACAAGATCACTAGTTTTGCAACTTCAGGCTTGAAATGATCTATTTTAAGGGGTTTTGGAAGCCTTGACCCTCCTCTTTTTGCCTTCAACAACCATTGTTTGGCAATTTCATTTCTATAAATCTATTTCTTTGTTGAGAAAATAGAGTAGGAGGAAGCAATGATCCATCCTTCATAAGGATCCTTTTCTGGAATACCCATTACTGTGAGGATAACATCTCGGTTAATGGAGATTAGAGGGCTTCCATCAATTTTCTTAATACATATTTATTCCCTTGCATACCTTTTAAACCATTCCATTACTAACTCAGGATAGGGGGCCACTAGGGGAAATGTTGCTGCATCAGCTAAACCACTTAATACCACCTTCTCTATTATAGAACTAGAAACAAGGCTTTTGATTTTACTATGAATCACCTCTAAGGCACCCCCTTTTATCATCATGTCATCAAATTTAGGAAGTGAACTAACCAGAGGGGAGGTTTGCCCAAAATTTGGGAGTGGGGACTTCATATTTCTTACGGGGAAGACTTATAAAAGACCAGAATTGCAGGAGGGAGAACAGAGCCTTTCAATATCAAACTTTTTCAAATGGCTTCAATTTTGAACAGGGACTCTAGAAGAGAAAAACACTAACCTGGAGATTCTGTACACTCTAAGCTTGTCAGGATGAGATTATACCTTCTACTACTCTGCCAATTAAATTCCATCAGAAAAACTTCACCAGATGACTGATAGCACACACTCTTATTTTATAACTAATTTTCCCTCAAAATGTGAAGGCTTTGCATTAAATGACAATGTGGGCTCTTAATTAAATGCGACAAGAGTTTTTTCTTGATGTAATTATTATGTATTTCACCTCTTAAATGATTGAAATGACATATAAGTGTCACATCTAATAATTATTATATCCTAAACACGCACGTATAAAATCATCACCTGCTAGTTTTTGCTTTGCTCATGTCACCGCTATCTTTTCTTCTATTCAATATGCAAGCTTCGGTTGAACCGCAAACCTTGATATAGCTTAGTTCACAAATTAATTTCAATGGGTAATAAAACATTACTTCCTTTTGGTGTGTTTATAAAAACCACGTGAGCGGTGAAAAATTAGAATTTACTACACCTTTTACAAGATGAAGCCCATAATTGAACCTTGAACCTTGAACTAGACAAGTTCAAGATTCAGAGTTCATTGGAAGAGTGGAATTTGCAAACTGCACCGCTCATTTTTCACATAAAAGAAAAGGAAAGTGAAACACACCACAAGGAAACATTGAGATTTGAACCTTGAACTAGACAAGTTCAAGATTCAGAGTTCAATCGACAAGGAGAAAATGCAAACTAGGCTGAAAAATATTTGCAGACATTTTACTTCTAGGACAACAAACTCTTGATTTTAGGTAATGATAAAACATAGGGTATGAGTCAAAAATTAGGGGTAACAATGGCTCTGAATAGGGACAAGGACTCTTGAGGATGCAGGATGAACTTAGTATCTTTGGTTTTGTAGACCAGGGAGTCAACCAGAAAAGAGAGACCCCAAAACAAAAATGAGACAAAACAAAAAGTAGGAAAGGAAGGAAATAAAAACACAACAAGGAAAACAAGCCAAAAGATGGAAAATATACAATGAGGTGAGAAAAATCTAATTACATTTGGTACAGCTTCAGATCTTGACCATTAAAGGTCAATTGTAGAACACTGCCATCTTGACACTCAAGAACAAATGAGTTACTTCCCATGGATTTTTTGATGATAAAGGGCCCCTTCCATAATGATTTGAATTTACTGTGACCACCTTTAGGTTCTCTCCTCTTATCCCAAAGCAGAACTTGATCTCCTTCCATGAAATTTCTTGGTCTAGCCCGCCTATCAAAAAATTTCTTTACCCTGGCCTGATGTAATTCTATATGGTCCACCATCTCCTCTGTTTCATCCTAGATCTTCTTGAGATACATAATCCTTTTTTCTAGACCATCCTGGAAATTTTTTCCTTCAATTACTTTCTGCAATTTTTATGCCGCCAGTTCTAAAGGTAAAGACAATTGGGCTTCAACACTGTACACCAACTCAAATGGAGTCATTCCAATATCCCTCTTAGGAGAGGTACGATCTACCTAGAGAGCCTCATACAATCTCTTATGCCAGTGCCTGGCATTATCATTCACCAAATTCTTCATAATTGATATCAGGCTTTTGTTGCTTGATTATGCCTGTCCATTCCCTTATGGGTAATAATCAGTTGCATGTGAAAGGTGGATACCATTATCATAGAAAAACAACTTTATTTCTGAAGAAGAAAAATTGGTAGCATTGTCTGTGACTAATTTTTTAGGAATGCCATACCTGACCAAGATATAATTCTTTAGGAAATCACATACTACCTCTAATGTTGTCTTTCTGACTGGAACTACTTCGACCCATTTAGTGAAATATTCCATAGCAGTCAGGATGTGTGTATGCCCAGCATTGGAAGGAGGATTGATTGGACCGATGAAATCCAATCCCCACTATTTGAAGGTCTCTTCAATGACTAATGGCCTCAGAGGGAGAGCTGCCAATTATGGTTTTTTGCTAAAGAGCTTGCACTTTTCATAGCCAACAACCCATTTGTATGCATCTGCAAACATCCCCAACTAGTAATATAAACTTCTTAAAAAATTTGAAAGCAGTTACTATTGATGAGAGGTGACCACCACAGGCCTCATTATGAAACTTTGTATGCAACTTCTCCTATTGTTCTTTGTTGACACACCTTAAGAAAGACCCATCAATTCCTTTCTTGTATAGGATATCATCCACAATAACATACTTTGTTCCCTTTATTTGGTGGTTTCTTTTCTCCTTAGGGATCAGATGCTCTAGGCAATCTCCATATGTTAGATAAAAATCCACATCTGAAAACCATGAGTCTCTTAAGCCAACAAACAGAGCAAGAGGAACATTATCTTCAGGTACATTGTGAGCCATCAGTTTGCATAGACCCTACCCTTGAACAAACTTAGTCAGTTTGATATTCAAATCAAACTCTTGGATTCCTACCACCCAAGTAGCTCTGTTCTTCATGCCTATATATTGTTGAGTCATAACATCTTTGGCTGCAGAAGAGGGTACATATACAATAGAGTGCGAGTGTAAGATATAAAATCTAAAATGTTTCATAGATTTAACTACTACATATGCTTGCTTCTCAACCATAGGATAATTTTGCTCGTGCTTTTTCAAGGGTATGCATTAGTACTTCCTCTCCCTTATCATTTTTCTGCAATAATATCCTAGATAGTGTATGCTCTGAAGAGTAATAGTAGATAATGAAATCTTTTTTATAATCAGGGTTGATGAACATCAGGGAAAACACTATGGCCTTTTTAACATAATCAAATGCCTAAACAGCTTTCAAACTCCACTTGAATGGGTTCTTTTCACTTAAGAGACTCACCATGTATGTTTAGTTGTCTCAGCAAAGTCTAGAACGAACCTCCTAAGAAAGTTTTTCTAGCCAAAGAAAGACTTAATGCCTATCCAGTTAGAAGGAAAACCTATTTGTTGGATAGCTTTTACTCTCTCAGGATCTATCTTAATCCTGTCTTTGATGCGATGTTACCAAACAAATTCCCTTTTGTAACACAAAAGATTGATTTTTAAGGATTTAACGAGATCCCATTCTCTCTACACCTTTGTAAAACAACTCTCAAATCCTTCAGGTGGTTTTTACACCTCTTAGAGAAAACTGTCAAATAATCTAGGTAAATGACAATCACCTTTTTAATTAGATAGCTGAAAGAAGAATCCATTGCTCATTGGAACGTGGCACCTTCATTAATCAATCCAAATGACATGCGGCTATAGGCATATGTACCCCATGGTGTAGTGAATGTTGTTTTATGTTGATCCTCATCAGCCACCTTGATCTGGTTGTAACCAGAAAATACATCTAACATGGACATCATTTTTGTGCTAGCTACTATTTTCAATATATGGTCCATCATAGGAAGCCCAAAATTATCTTTTAGACTGCTCTGGTTCAGATTTTTGAAATCCACACAAATCCTTATCTCGTCATTATTTTTCCTCACCGACAATATGTTGGCTATCTAGGTAGAATGATGAATAGGATATATTATCTGAGCTTGCAACATCTTCTCAACTTTATTTTTTATCATTTTAGACACTTTAGGGTTATATCTTCTCAGCTTCTGCTTAAATGGTGCGGCATCTGGCTTTAAAGGGATGTGATGTTGAAATTTACCTCATTTAATATTCTTCAAATCTTGGTAGGACAAGGCAAAAAAATCCTTATATTCTTTCAGTAAATCAAAAAATCTTCTCCTCTCGTCAGATGTATAACATTTTCCCAGGTTTACAAACTTAGGGTCTTGTTCATCTCCTATATTCAATTTTTCGGAGGCACTTTGATCAGGAGATTCATGGGATGTGGGTTTTTTCCTGACAACATCATATCTATCAAATAGATTCTCGAGAGAAACCAGACCTTTAGGGATGCGGTTTCCCTTCAATTGAACAATTCCTTCTTCAACAACCTTACCTGGATCAGGAAAAAATTCTTCACAGGTCAACTGATATCCCTCGACATAAGTAGTGCTAAAAACTTCCATCATTTGTAATAATTTATCTATCTGCTTATCATCTTGGAAAACTTGCCAGTGTTCTGCATTGTCAGGCACCTTAGGTCTGTATACCATCTCAATTTTATAAATTGTTTCTTTGAAATCTGGATGGGGAAGCAACAAAGACACTGAGACTACCAAAGAATCATCTCTACTTTTGAGGTTTCTAGGGATATCTTCAATAGAAAATGCCTCGAATCCTTCAATTTCATCCCACACACAATTTCTATAATGTTTTAGTCTCTCATTTTTTACTGATTACCTTCCTCTTACTTGTCTCACTATTAGTTCTGCATCTCCTTTAGCTTTCAACATTTTTATTCCTTTCTTTTTAGTTTCTTCAAGATGAAGTAGAAGGGATTCATACTCGGTAGTATTATTGGTGTTACCAAACTCCAACTTGAAGGAGTGAGGAAAAATATCTCCCTGTGGTAATATCAGGACAACCCCTTCTCTAGAGCCCACTAAGGCATGACTACTATCAAAATCTAAAGACCACAAAGAATCTGATTCCTCATTATCAACCCTCTCCAAGTTCACCTTTGATGATGTCATATAATTTACAAATTCACATTCATGGTACAAGATCTGAGATTTAGGATCTTCTAATGCAAAAATAGTGTACTTGGATTTTCCTTCAGGTTTTAGAACAATATTTTGGTTACCAACAGGGATTGTTGCTTGTGACCAATCCAATTTGATTTCTCCCCCAAGGTCCCTACAAAACGTTCTACTAAGAAACATCCCATAACTAGCAGGGATGTCAGCCACCAGAATGGTTAACTTAATATATTTACTAGGATGAACAGCTAGAGCCACTTGAGCATCTTTAATATATCCTACTAGAGGGACTTGCTTATAATCCATGGAGTAACAACTACCAAAAGTGGTTGTTAGAGGAAGGTCTAGAGCTTTTGCTACTAAAGTAGGCATTACATTATCAGATGCTCTAGAGTCAATGATGCAGTTATTCAATTTAAATCCATGAATAAACAAAGATAGATAGAAAGGCTCTGGTTTCTAAGAGATAAAAGGACTTGAATCATTAGAGGACTAGGTAGCCAATGTGGGTTGGATTTCTTCAGGAAAAACAACATGTGTGGGTTCACTGGTTGCAGGATTTGAAGAGGTTTGACCTAATTTGACATAATTAACCAACCTATCAAGTTCTTTGGGATTAATTATGAGATAATTTTCTGATGACACTTGGATTTTTGAGGTTTTATAGAAATTTACAATGTCAAAAGAAGAATCAAACGAAGAGTCTTGAGAAACTTCAGCCTCCTTAGCATTTGAAAGTTTGGAAAAAGAACTCTTTGGGGAAAAAACCTTACCTTTATCCTTGTCCCAGCATTGAGAAGTTGAAGGGGAGTCATTACCTTGAGAATTGCATTGATTTCTGGCCATGATCAAACATGTGGGATCTTCAAGAGTTACAATAATGCTGCGTCCTCTTTTAGAGTCTGACTCGTATTCCATAAAATAATTTCCAGAGCCGCCAGGTAACAAAGAAACTTCTATGCGTTCAGACGGATCATCAAATAATTCTTTATTAACATGCATTTGCATTGATCTCACCATCTTAGGACAAGTTGCATCATCATGCTCATCAGTGAGGTGAAATGTACATACTTTCTCTTTTAGGGGGAACCTCTACTACTCTTTTTTCATTCTATGACTATCCCAGATATCTATGACTAGGAATAGCTTGATCAAGGTTTCCTCTAGGGATATCCTTGTATAGTTGAGGGAAAATTGCATTTCCCTTGGGGATTTGTCTCTTCATAGTAATCATATCGTTTACTAATCTTTGCAACATGGGATCAGAGGAAGTAGCACTCTGAGAATTTGGTTGCTGGACATCTTTCCTCCACTTTCCAGCTATGATAATATCTTCTTCTAGTTCAACAGTCATGGCCTGAGCCACATCTAAATCAACTACCCTCACTCTTCTTAAATGAAAACCAATGTCTGGGGGCATGGCATTCATAAAGAAATCTTTTCTATTTTTAGTAGTGGGTCTTTTTTGGGTAGGGATCTTATGAATAATTTTATTAAAATTTACCACAAACTGTCTCATGGGATCATGTATTTCTTTCTTCAACTGCATTAACTGGGCAAGATGATCATATTCACCAGATATACTTTTAAAGCGTGCTTCAAAAGCAGTTTTCATAGTATCCCAATCAGTGATTTGACCATTGGCCAAGTGATAAAACTAGTCAACTATTGATTCAGAAAGCATTTGAATAAATAATCTAATTACAATGTATTCATGCTGAACAACTAAAATTCCATAGGTTGTATTAAATGCATTAAGATGATCTTCGACAGAGACTTTCTCGTCACCATATAATTTGGGCAAAATCTCTCTAGCTCCTTTAGGCAAAGAATGATTTCCTGCTAGATTAAGAGGTCCAACGACATTACCCCAAGGTTGTGCCATGATTGAGGGTGGATAAATTGTCTAAAGGGGAGGAGCTTGAATTCTATAAAGAGTCAAGGTTTGCCACTAGTGAGAAGATGAGGATATATTAGGACTTGACTTCTTAGGAGAAGGAGGTCTTCTTTTAGCCTTCTTCTTTGGGGTATAACTTGTTGGAAACTGAAGGTTTTGAAGTTCCTAGAAAAAACTATCAAAGATACCCTCCCTTGCTTGGGAACTAGTAAAAGGTTGAGAATCCATATTTGCAAAGAAGTCTAAGCTCTCTGCACAACTCTATCTACTATGACAGCATCTTGGACAATTGGAAGACCTCTCAACCATTCACCAATTTATTCTTCCTCCTCTAACACCAAGAGATCTTGTTGATAATGTTGGTCACTTTTCCTTACAATCCAGGCTACTAAATGAAGATCAGAGATTATGTCTTCCTGGGTATTTAAAAATTATAAGTCAGGTTGAATAACTAGGGGAACTTCTTCCTGACTAGGAATTATGAGAGCAGGCAAAACCATGGTTGCTTCATTTAAAGGGAATGACTACTGATACTTTGTGTATCGAATCCCTAGTAGAGTCACCAAAAATATGTTAGCATACAGATTTGTCTTTCTATAAATTATCAATCACTTTCTCTAAGCCCATGAAAAAATACAATCTTCAAACTAATAGTTGAATTATAATATTTAAATTTATAATTCTTTGAAGTAAGGTACAACTCCCTATTTTATTTTCAATGAATCTTGACAATCATACATTGCTTTCACAAACACATACACTTTTAACTAGAAAGTGAATAAGGTTTTTGCAATATTCCATACATCAACATGTCATGAAAACTAAATGAAAGATAGGTATGTCACACAAAATGAAGCTCACAGACTTCAGTTTTAGAAACTAGTTGTTGAAAACAATCTATACTAAACACACTACAGAAAAATCTACTTGAAAATAGATTTCTGATGTTCAAGAAATATCCCAACAGAGATCAATATGCTAATATAAACCAACAGATTCACATAGCATAAATTTTTGTTCCATTCATATCAGAAATATACTTCCAAGTTTCCTTCTTGATTAACAAACTAACTGAAAGATACTAAAAACTATTAATTCTTAGGCCTAGCTTAACAAAAAATACCATTATCTGAATATAGATTATCTGAGCTATAAATAGCCATCAGTCTTAGAAAATAGGAACTGACATCCCGAGATACACTCTACGAGATTCAGTATAAAACTATTTTTACAAAAACCGCCCAAATTCAAAGAAAACATAAACTAAGAAAAACTACCACTACTCCGTGATCTACGAAGCATGATCACAGAGTGGTGGATGCACTGGATCCATTTGATTGGTCCTGTGAGGTGTCAGAAATGCTATAATTCCTCCATTCTTTGTGCGCCTTTGCAATGCTATTGATTGTGGCTTGATGTGATAAGGTAATATGAATTACCCTCTACTTTAGAAACTTCTTATCATTGCGGACCTAGGTGATTTTCTATATATGAGCCTCAAGGTGATCGGTACATACCACCAGCATTGCTTCCATATTGGCAAGGGCTGTGAATTCATCTGGGGTAATATCTTTAGTGTCTCTGATGGTGGCAATTTCACACTCAAATTCCAGTAGCAACTCATCTGCTCCTTTGACACTTTGAGTGTCCTCTTTTATGAGTGAAACATTTGAACATTTGAGATCTTTTTGCATAGTATCCTCAACAGATAGGTGGTCCTATCATGACCAGATTTAATAATGGACTTCCTCCACTCTATACTCTTGATGGAGACATAGAGAGTATATTAATCCAATCTTGGAACATGTTTCTCGGTCAAAAATTTTCTCACTCCATATTTCTCTATCTCATAGAGCTGATTTTTTTCTTTTAGCCATTTTTATTCTCTTTTCCCACTCTGCTAATTCCACCAGAATTTATGCAACAATTGAGCTAACAACTCTGTGAGTCTTAATTATCTAATTGATATAATTGCTTCCTTTTTGTATCATGGCTTGGATCCATTTAGTGTAGGCATCCATAATCAGTTTATTCTTCTGAATTTGATCTAGGCTTTTCCTAACCTCTGGTGAACGTGGATCAAATGACTATGAAGCTATAGTCAAATGGATAGGGTTAGGATCCTGAACTTCATGAATGAATTCAGCCATCTTATTGATTGTTGCTTTCATCTCATTCTTATCCTTTTCATCCTTAAAAGACCTGTGTATGATATTTTTTGTAGACTTTTCCAAGTGTTTCACATCAGCCACTCTGGTTGCATATCCAAGATCTATCTTCTCAAGTATGAAGTCATCCATAGTAGCTTCAGAGAGTTCTTTATCATTCTAGGGAAATACACATTCTACATACCAGTGCCCTATTTTTTCATCAATGTCCACCCTAGATTCCATCCTATTCTTTTTGGGTTTCTCTGAGGAACCCAGACATTTGCTTAACATGTCTTCAACAGGTAGTGTTATTGATAGGACAATCCTTTTTCTGTTGATAGACATTTCCAACCATTTCAAATTGGGAACTAGTAACTGTTGGGAATCTGCCAGTGCCTATGTTGGACTAGTGGGCATAGAGATCGTAGAATACTTGACTTCTTGTTGATTATCTCCTCATGAAACATCTTCTTCTAATATAGAACCTTGTGAGTTCTTATCTGCCATCACAGTATCCATCTCCTCGAGATTTATCACTTATTTTTCTTAGATTGGCTTGACTTCTTCTTTGAGAGCCTTTCTTTTATAAGTCCTCGTGGGTGGAACGGGATGAGTGGACCTCTACCTTTTAGCTTTAGATTCAGTAGATTTTGTATTTTTAGATTTAGAAGGACCTGCAACAGAAACATTTTCATTAGAAAATGGGATATCATTTTCATCATGAGCTTTAAGAACTGATACTCTAGTATTGTGCATTCTATGAGGAGGTGGTCTTTTGTTGGAAATCCATCTTTTGGTTCTTTTTAGAACACCGAGAGTCTTAATGTGGATACTCTCCCTTTCCTCTATATTCTAGTTAATTTCAGGAACTAGCAACCCCTGAACCTTCTCTTTATACTATTCATCAATTATATCTTCATCTTCCCCCTCTTCTATTCCATTGGCATCAATGTCTGTTTGTAGGTTAACTATTTGGAAAAGTATAAATATACACCATAATATCCTTCTAACGTCAAAATCATCTGCACAATTTTCCCAGAATTACTCCATTTCAGGGGCATGGTGAAATTTAGAAGGTAAAATAAAATGCTACACAACATATGCCTTGATTTCAAAATCTCTCCTAGCCTTGAAGGTTTTTTAGTTTCAACTTGTTCAATTCTTTCTCTAAATTAAGAGCATTAGAAGAATTATTACAGGAATAAAAACCCAGTTCTATAGAAAAACTAGATTTGGCCCTTCCCTTTCTGTGTTTGAGGGCTTTGTGCACATGAGCCAACTGGTGCCCAACTTCGGTTACAACCTGCAAATCCAGAGCATATCTAGGCAATTTGAATGGATCTCCTTCAAACCCACCAACTCTAATGTAATTAAACCTTCTAAATTGTATGAAGAAACTTCTGAAGACATTGAAAAAATTCTTAGCCTCCTCTGACATTCTCTGCTCAATGTTCCCCTGCATTTCAAAGATCAACCTTCCCAGAAAAACACAATTTAGTTTCATAAAACTATCAACATGGAATTCCTTCTACAAATAGGGATAATAGTCATACACCTTCATGTTAGGAATAGGTAATTCATGATATAAACCATCCCACTTTCTAGTACAAGCTAGTTCATAGAACAGATAAGAAGACATATATAAACCACTAGCATTTTCTAAATAATTTTCCAACTGATGATGAAGTTCATCAACAATACAATCTGCCCAATCGATGAAGTTTTCCCCACCCAAAGTTATCTGGATAAAGAAATACATCCAATCCTGCCAGTAATAAGTGTGGCTATTACCTTTGACTCTGTTCAACAAGATCACTAGTTCTGCAACTTCGGGCTTGAAATGATCTATTGTAAGGGGTTTTGGCAGCCTTGACCCTCCTCTTTTTGCCTCCAACAACCATTGTTTGGCAATTTCATTTCTATAAATATATTTCTTTATTGAGAAAATAGAGTAGGAGGAAGCAATGGTCCATCCTTCATAAGGATTCTTTTTTGGAATGCCCATTGCTGTGAGGATAACATCTCGGTTAATGGAGATTAGAGGGCTTCCATAAATTTTCTTAATACATCTTTCTTCCCTATCATACCTTTTAACACATTCCATTACTAAATTAGGATAGGGGTCCACTAGGGGAAATGCCACTGCATCAGCTAAACCACTTAATACCATCTTCTCTATTATAGAACTAGAAACAGGGCATTTGATTTTACTGTGAATCACCTCTACGACACCTGCTTTTATCATTGTGTCATTATATTTAGGAAGTGAACTAACCAAAGGGGAGGTTTTCCCAAACTTTGGGAGAAGGGACCTCATATTTCTTACGGGGATGACTTAT
This sequence comes from Thuja plicata, assembly GCA_018584345.1. Classification (NCBI taxonomy): domain Eukaryota; kingdom Viridiplantae; phylum Streptophyta; class Pinopsida; order Cupressales; family Cupressaceae; genus Thuja; species Thuja plicata. The sequence continues at coordinate 2,807,772 of MU224198.1, forward strand.
AAAAGACCAAAATTGTAGAAGAAAAACATAGCCTTTCAATATCAAACTTTTTCAAATGGCTTCAATTTTGAATAGGGACTCTGGAAGAGAAAAACACTAACCTAGAGATTTTGCACACTCTAAGCTTCTCAGGATGAGAGTATACCTTATGTTGCTCTACCAATTCAATTCCACCAGAAAAAATTCACCAGATGACTGATAACACACACTCTTATTTTATAACTGATTTTCCCACAAAATGCGAAGGCTTTGCATTAAATGACAATGCAGGCTCTTAATTAAATGCGACAAGTTTTTTCTTGATGTGATCATTATGTATTGCACCTCTTAAATGATTTAAATGACATATAAGTGTCACATATAATAATGATTATATCTCAAACACGCACGGATAAAATCATGACCCGCTAGCTGTTGCTTTCCTTACGTCACCGCTATCTTTTTGCCTATTCAACACACAAGCTTCGGTTGTGTTGGTTGTGTTTCTAGTTTTGGCAGTTTTCTTGGTTCCTTGTCCTTTTCTCTGTGATCTAGTGTTTTCAAGTCAGTTATCTCTTGTTCCTTGTGGCCTTACCTATGTCAAGTTTTCAAGTTTTCAAGTCTAAAACTTAACTCAATTTGCAAAACCCTGAAAACCCTAGGCTATCCAAGTATTAAACAATAAAAGTGAACCCTAGGTTGTTTCAAAGTTAATTTTTCCATCCACTTAAGGCATGTGTTTTAATTTAAGTCACCTCGTTGCGTTACCCCGAATGAATATTCTATACGCCTTCCCGACTTCGCGTTTTCCTTTTGTCACTTAGTCTTGTTCAACTTCAAAATATTCCTTTGGTGTTCTGAGACTCAGCAATTTCTTCATGTCAGGTAGTCGCAAGATAACTATCTTATAAAGCTTTATGCAGAAGGGACCCACTGTTTAGTCAGGTGATCATAGGATATTTTTAACAGTTATGAAAATGTCTTCAGACTTCGCGATTACCTTATGTCACTTTATCGCCAAATGAGTCAAAGTTAACAATTAAGCGAAGCCTTCAGTCGCGTGGTCTCAAAAAGGAATAGCGGTTAAGAGATTTTAACTGAGACTACGCGACTAACCATCTAAAGTTTGTAGTAAAGTGTAGTCAGGATGTCGCCAGAACAAGATGATGACTCAGTTCTCCGTTATGCATTGAGTGAGAAAATGATTGTGTGACATGTGTCATAAGGTGAGTGGATGTTAAAAGATTATCGCATGGTCGCCAGAAATAAAGAATGGACTCAGCGACAACAAAACTAAGTACTTTCCTTTCAGTCGCGGTGTCTGAGAAATATTTAAGGGTGTGCATGAACATATCGTGATTAAGCGACGGCTGTAGGATAAAGAGATCAGAGGATCTGACGGTGGTCGCAAAGTCTGAGAAGAAAAGTTCCCTAAGGAAAAATTCCTCCTGACTTGGCAATTAAGGTATGTCACGCAGTCGTCAGAAGTGGAGAAAGGGCGCATATAACCTGTTATGGTAAAGTTAAATACTCGGGACTTATATCCCATGATTGGGCGACTAAGCATTGTCGCATAGTCTTTAGATAAAATTAAACACTCAGTGACAAGGAGATGACCGTAAAGGTTAAGCAAGATAGTTAGCCGCAAGGTCTCAGAAAGAATGATGAGTTAATCTTAACTGTGCGCGACTATGATTTTAGTTGGGTCACGTGATCGCCAGATCGTGACTTGGGTCAGCTAAAGGTAGGAAAATGCATTGTCGCCATGTCTTGAAATGAAACCATGGGTTAGTGATAGACGCCCGTGACAAAGAGACTTAATACAGTCACGCAGTCACCTGATCCCAAAATCTAAAAAATGGTAGCAGTTTTTTGATGTGACAGTATGAATCGCTCAGCGACTAATCACAGGCTTGCATTTTGATTACTGTGCAAAAAGAGTAGCTGAGATGTAAGACAGTCGACGAATCACAATGTAACATGTCAGCCCTTTTGAATGCAGTTGGATTGTTCTGAGGATTCACTTTTCAAAATTTGATTTCCTGTCAACTTCATGCAACTACGGCTAGGTTTTTTGTTCAAGTGCACAACATGTAAAATTAATGGCAGAACTGATGTTTCCAAATTATGAGCTGCGTACTCTGAATGAAGGCTATAAGGAGTTGATGGTGCATTCATTTTCATTCACCGTGCTTTCAGTTTTCAGAGCCCAAATTGTTAAGTTTTCAGAAAAGAGATATTTTTCTCAAGTTGTAATATTTCCAGAGTTGATCAAAGAGTTCTGAATTTCAGGAAATTGTGCAAGACGGTCGGTTAATCTCTGTGTTAGATTTTTTTCAATATCGGTTAGGAGAAAGAGATTCAGGGTGTTGCAAGTATGAGTGGGGCTATGAGTTTTGCTTCCATAAGTGGAGGAAGTGAAGAGGAACAGAAAGGAAAGGCAAGTTTCTCTGATGAGTTTCTCTGTCTCCTGCCTGGTTCAACACAGAATAAGAAGGCCAATGCTAATGTTCTCCTTGATGAGTACAAGGACATTCGAGATGCTATGACTCTAGACACAATAGGTTTCTCCCTTTTCAATTATTTCTATAAAAATTCTGATAAGCCCATCCCAGTATCAAACTCTTGGACCTGTGGTTTGGCTAGGTTACTTGTTCTTGATGTCTTCCTAGTTGTAGACTTATTATTAGACCTAGCCAATCACTATGATGTTTTGACAAAGACCATCAAAAGGGATGATGGCACTGCCCTTTTAATTTTGAATAGGAACTCATTCATGTAGGCTTTTGGCTTATTTAGCACCATGTCTACTAAGATTGACATGACAAGGCAGGAGAAGAGGTATAGTTCAAAGCCCGATATTGATAAGGGCTTATTGCAGAAACACATGTTGAAAGAAGTAAAAAAGTATTTAGATCCTATGTCAGGGGACAGCCCATATTATTATAAGGATCTACACTTCTACATTAAGTATAACTCTTATGCTTTGTGTAGAGTGTTAGGAAGAGATGGAGATGCAGAAAAAATCAATGCTGGCATCCTGATGATGGTGCTAGACTTACAAGAGGTGCATTCAAGCACCAGCTATGATTATATACAGCACATAATTGATGAAATGCATGAGGGTTTCATTGCAACCCAGAAAAGACTAAAGTATCTAAAGGAGAAGGAGCCTAAATTATTGCACTACTCAGTCCTTATGCATCTCCTCTTATATTTCAATTTTGTAATCATGGATGTCCATAATTTGACTCCCCAAAGATTCTACCAGTCAGCACCAAATCCTATCCAATTTTGGGTGAGGGTTTGGAATTACACTTCTAGGGAGTGTGACTACTGTGCTTTTTAGAATTGGATTGTGTATCCAATGGTACAGAGTCTGGGAACAAGCAGAATAAGAGTCCCATTAAAGATCATACAACTGCTTAGGCCCTGTGATTATACAGATAATTGGCCTGGAAAACACAATTGGGGTGATTTCTTCTTGGAGGAGAATTATACTATTATCAGAGTATATGGGTGTATTCACCCACCTCATTTATTACCATATCATATGCCTACAAGAGTGGCTGCAATGGAATTCATATGACAGTTATTATTAACAGATAATGAGCACTTTGCATCGCACAAGAAGGGGACTATAACCCCTAGGCAGTTCAAGATTCTCAACTTTACATTTGGCAAGAATGCCATTGATGAAGTGGTTCAATGGTTGGAGAGATACAGAATGGGGGCAGCCCCCTATAGATACATTGATCCAGAAGGTTTCATGGTAGGGGTTAGAAAATTGTATACTCCTACAATCCCTAATACAAATGTCCATTGTGAGTGCATAGAAGAAGATGCAACAAGGAACATCTTAGATGAAGATGACATTCATATAAGAAGGTTGAGAATCCAGGAGTTGCTGAAGCTGGAGAAGAAAATAAAAAGAAATGGGTTTTCTTTTGGGGGTTTTTACCCTGATCTCCCATATTTTGATAGAATTAAGGCCATGATAGACAACTATTATGTGCTTGTAGAGCAACTGGATACAGTCCTTGACAAGAAAGGTGCTCAGACACCTGAACACTCAGAGTCAGAATATGACAGTGGTAGTGACAGTGATTATGCACATCCTACTATCTCTCCTTCACCACAACAAGCATCAGAGCAAGAAATGGCTGAGATCCCACAGTTGCAGGGAGCAGAGGGTCACATTATAGATATGATAGTTGCTACTCAGCCTGATGATGTGGAAGAGCCTGCTGCAAAAAGGCAAAAATTGGAATTAGGGCAGCCTTCAATGGAAGGACAAAGTAAGAAAAAAGACAAGGCTAAGGCCTTAGTACCTGGCACTAGGTTATATGACCATAACCTAAGAAAAGCAATCAGGCAGGGCAAGAAGCAACGACCTGACCTAGAAGATTAAGTTGAGATACCACTCAAGGCCTGTGTTGATGAAAGGTTGCTTCATCAACATAAATTCCTAGATGATGATAGCTTTATTAAAATAGAGGAGTTTAAAGACTTCCTAAGATGGCATAAAATAGAGCAGATAAGATCCCAATTGACTGTGGATGGGAAAGAAACAATAAAAAATGAAGCCCTAGTGGCTTTACAGAATTATGACCCTAAAAATGAAGACATTTCACCTGAGGATGCCAGGAAAATGGTGCTGGGAAGTGGAATATTATTGGATAAAGGATGGGATTTAGCATCTGCCTTCATTATAGACCAAATTAGGAAACAGCCAGATCTCAAAATGGCTAGTGAAGTCCAGATGGGGGATATGATAAAAGGATTTGGGTATAGCCCAAAATCTCAGGCTTTTGCAATGTGAAGCCTAAGCCCAAAAGACCAAAAGCCCCAATTAGTAAATATTCAAGAAAATATGGTGGGCAATCAGATGGTGTGGTCTGTACAAAATATAGGGGACCTAGAAATTTCCCAAATTATGACACACTGGGCTCAACTGAATGAAGACAAGACCAAAAAATTGTCTGAGAGGTACAGTACTTTGTTGGAGGAAACAAGTGCATTGTCTAAGGATAGGGATATGTTCCACATACAACTGTACCAGTGGGATCAGATGATCAAGACATTAATAGAAGAATTGGAGGCAAAGCCTGAGGTGGTATATGTACTGGCACAACCACCACCAATGCAAATTGAAGATAAGCCTAATTCAGAAGAGGTTGTGGAACAAAAGGTAGATGAAGAAAATGGAAATGCAGTTGCTTTAAAGGCATTAAAAGACATATTACAACATAGAATTGAGATCCTAAAGGAGAAAATTGATGTTGTAGTCAATACATACAATAAGTTTCTGGCATTGCATACTGAGGTAATGGGATACCTTGCCATCCTAAACCCTTATTTTACTAAATGGTCTGCTAGGGAAAATCTATTTGAGAAGTTGTCATCTTTGCAAGACATAAGACCAGATTTTCCTGAGATAGTAACTAAAGTGGGAGATGAGATTAAAAGAGTTAATATTGCTCTCTCATTCTTTAAAGGAAAATTAAATCAGATAGAGGTTAAATTGAGCCTCTTTTCAAATGATTTCAATAGGTTTATTCCTTCATTAAAGGGAGATGATGATCAATTAAAGGATGTAGATGCCTGGAAGAGTGAGTTTGACACAAATATGCCTAGTGAAGAGGCTTTTCTTTTGGGAGCAGATGTTGATATAGAGGGATTCAATAAAATATTGGATGAAGCCTTCAAAGAAGAGACTGATATCAACAAGTTCCTACTTGATGTCAAAAACATCACTGATGCTAGATGGGACAGAAAAAAGGTGCAAGTATAGAGTACTCAGGACTTCAAGTGGCCATCAGACGATGAAGTGAAAGCTTGGGAAGTGATGACTACACCCAAGAAAAAGAAGCCTGTAGTAGAAGAAGAAATCTTGAATGATGAGTAGGGTGAACACTTGGCACTGCATTGTTCAAGACAAGAGGGACAGTTATTACAAGAGGAGAATGTAGGTGAGTAGGCAAGCACAACTATCTGGACTCAACATAAATACTACCAGCTACCATCGACAAATCTGATTGCAGTCGCCAGATCGGGAGAAGAACAAGAAATATTTGTTTCTATCTTTTTGACTTGGTCCTTTCACCGCTTCTTCTCTCTCTTTCTTTTTGTCTCTCTTGTAACTTTAGGGTTAGGTTTTCTATGACCATCCAAAGCTTGTTGCATCCTTAAGGGATTCCAAGATGGTCAAAAACCTATAGATAGAAAAAGAATTGTAATTGAAAAGGGTCTTTGATTTTGGAATGTTTTTGAAAAAGAGATAATATATTACAGAGCTCAGATGTTTTGAACTTCTAACTCTCTCTTGAGGTTGTATAATCTTTCATGTATGGAAAGCTAGATCATATAAATAATATACGGTGCAATTTTACTCTCTTCCATTGCTGTCTCTTTATTCTCTGTGTATGCTCTTTTATGTTAAGTTTACAAGGTATTC
>MU224198.1:2814873-2855459 GCA_018584345.1 Thuja plicata
GAAGAAGGACCTTATCCAGTCCTTAGCAATTAGGCTTTTCTTGTCTCTGAATCAGTATTAGAAGGCATGGTGTTCAAGTAGTCATTTCAAGCACTGTGATTCATACAAGAAAAATCCCTAACAGGTTGAACCGCAAACCTTGATATAGATTAGTTCACAAATAAAGTTCAATGGGTAATAAAACATTACTTCCTTTTGGTGTCCTTATAAAAACCACGAGCGGTGAAAACTTAGACTTTACGACACCTTTTGCAAGATGAAGCCCGCAATTAAACCTTGAACCTTGAACTAGACAAGTTCAAGATTCAGAGTTAAATGGAAGAGTGGACTTTGCAAACCACGCCGCTCATTTTTCACATAAAAGAAAAGGAATGTGAAACACACCGCAAGGAAACACTGAACCTTGAACCTTGAACTAGACATTTTCAAGATTTAGAGTTCAACTGACAGGGATAAAATGAAAACAAGGCTAAAAAATATTTGCAGACATTTTACTTCTAGGACAACAAACTCCTGATTTTAGGTAATGATAAAATGTAGGGTATGAGTGAAAATCAAGGGTAACATACTCCTAATAGGGTAGATCATCAGAAGTGATCAATTGTAAGCCTTTACCAACTCCCTTCCATTTTGAAAATAGTGAACTTTTATGGGTGCCATCCCCACCGCAATTTTTACTTCCTAACATGAGTTTTTTGTGATATCATATCTTGTGTTATGTGTCTATTATTTTCATGAATGTTTCTATGAATTATTGCATACAATTAAGATTATGAATTAATACTACATGCATAAGAAAGAACATTAGATATGGTCAATAATACAATAAAGATTGTTTACTAATGATGAAAGGTGAAAAGTGCTAAAAGTTTTAGAGGTACTGATTCACCCCTCCCCTCTCAGTACTACTTCCAATTAATCCCAACAGAGATGTGATCCATGACAAAAACACCTATATTTCAGAGAAGTATGGTAATAAAATTACAAAGTATCACACATGGATCATTAGGGCATAGATTAATTATGTTAATAATAATCATTCTATTTCTTATTTTAGAAAGACACTTTAAAGAGGCATGTCCTCTCTTGATTTTTCTATATATAAAAATTTGATATGTAATGTTTCAAGATCAACAAGTAATGGAAGATACTAAGAGTATGAAATTATTTGAATGAGAAGCTTAATATAATATCTACTCAGCTTGGATCATTCCAGATGTTGGACCTCTAAAATTTTGTATAATTTTGGAGTGACTAAGGAAAAAGTTCTCTAAGGCACAAGGTAAGTACCCCTAAAAGACTTTTTGGAAGAGGCCTACTGTGAGTGCAAGTGAAAAGATACCTGGTGATTGTTATGTGAGACCACTTGGGGATCATGTGAACCACCTATCATGGAGTAAATATAGTGGTTTACAACTTTTAGATGTCATATTTGATGTGTTTTGAAGATAGCCATTTGGAGGTGTTTACCTAAATCTGCATTTTGCACATTTCTTGAGTTTATCAAATGACCTACTTTGCAGGCTTGTATCTTTGGCTGGATTAAGAATTATTAAATAAGGATTATGAAGAGGTGTTTTAGGAATGAGAGAGACTCTCCATTTATATTTTCATATCCCTGCGAATGCAAATGATATGTTTTCCAAAGCATTTATGTTTGCAATTTATTTTGGTTTGCTGAGTGTAATTTGCAGAATTACTGAATGCCCTAGTTTGAGGTTCCAAAATTTGTACTTGATGCTCCCCTATATTTTAATCATGAAAATTTTCCGCCATGAATATTTTTAGACCTTGGTCAATACATCTGATCAGTTTCCTCAGTGAATTCCAAATCATATTTATGCAGTTTCACTAAGCTTGAATTCAGAAAGTTGGTAAAAGGCTGACTTTGAGGAGTCGTATTGATTGAGAATTTGATCATTGGAACAATATAGTTGAAGCCTCCTATTACTTGTATGAAAATGAATCAAGTTCCAAGTTTTTAGATCAAAAGGAATTCATTTGATGGGTTTGTGAAGCCAGATCCAAACGAGACTTATTCAAATTTCAATCTACACATCAATGGTTCTCTCTGAGGGATCAAATTTGAGGGTTAACACTTTGGTGCCAACTAAAAATTTTAACAAGTGAGGTGACTTCTTATTATCTCTGTATATCAGTGTATTACTAGGATCAAGGATCGAGCCTCATGACATAATTTTATATCTTTTCAAGGGCAAATCCAAAGGCAGTTTATGCAGATTGCCAATGTCAACAGAATTAAAATTGCAGAATAGTCACTTTCAAAGGATGATATATTTGTATCAAATGGTTGTTTTCAGATACCATTTTTGGATTTGTAATCCTTTTGTGTAAGTTGACTCCTAGGATAAATTACACAATCTCAAGGCATTATTTAGTATTCTTTCGTGGCTGATTCCAAATTCAATTTCTATTATTTTCACAAGTGCCTTTGCAACGTGTAATAAGAAGGCAACTTTGGAGATTAAAATAGTCCTCCTCGGAGAGCATCGTGGAGGTATGCTTTTGCAGAGTGATAGTAAATATTGAAATATCCTAATCCTCCAGATCTGAGTGCTCTTGGAAGCCTTTTAGTCAGCTTTTAAAGCTGGCTCTAGAGGCCAAATGCTATTAGTGAGGTTAGTTTGCAAGGGTATAAAAAGTTGGCTCTAATGGTCACCAGTTTAATGCTTCATGGTCCAATTGTAAAATGGGCTACATTGTGGTAAATTGAAGGGGATTTTTTGGAATCCATTCGTAAAGGTTTGCAACCTTCATGGCTATGTACATGTCATCAATGTTTTGAAATGAATGACCTTTTGTTATCCAAATGCATGCACTCATGGTTACCACAAGTTAGTCGCCAGAAAAATGACAAACCAAGCACCATTGATACAGAAGCAATGCCTTATCTAGGATAATCTTTACTGAATGCTATCGATCTTGATCATGGTAAATGAGCATGGGGAGCTCAAAATATATTCCTTGTGCATGGACAAATGGAGAGTGAAAGTGGACAAAGAATGTGATTTAAAACTTGTGCAAATTGCACTTGGCAAGTTTAAATGCCATGAAGCTAAATGTGAATTGAAAGAGATGCATGGACATTGGTGAAGCAAATTGTGCAATAAGACAAAAAGAGGAGTCAACAAGGAGGGCTTGCGCAAATTTAAAATGAAGTTTTAATACTTCAAAGCAAATCCGTTGGCAGGTATACACCAAATTTCACAACCTTTGCAACTTCCTCCTTGACCATGCTAGGCTAGAGGCTTTCTTAAAGAAGAGGATGGAATAAGGATTGAGCACCAAGTTTGATGGACATGTGTCAATACAAATTGCACAACTTTTCCAACCATTGTCTATTTTAAAGTTGCACATTATAGAGAAGAGGCTGTGCATGGGTTTTAAAGGGGGAGAAGCATGTTTGTTTTAATTGTTTTTAAGAAACTTCCATCCAAATGTGATGGTAGGTTTAAAAAAAAGAACAAACTCCACAGCCTTGGCACCAAAAGCTGCGTAGATTTTTTGAGAAGGTATGCATGGCATGGATGGAATGCAGTGCATGGTTAAAGCAAATGATGCACATAGTATGGCAATTGGAGGCTGCAGAATGATGCCAAGGAGGGTTTTGCAATGCCATGGTAGAGAAGCAGTGCATGGTAGACCATATTGTGCAGGACTCAAAGGTAAAAGATAAAAACTTTAAAAACTTTTAAATGCAAATGCAATGTGGTGTAATGCCAAATTCCCAACCTTTGCAACCTCCTCAATAGGCTGCAAGTGGATTGTAGGAGGAGTGCGAGTGAAGGGAAGTAAATCTATGCATGATGTTGAAGAAGGGAGTGTTGTGTTTAAAACCACAAGATAATGCCTTAACTTGTTGTAGAGAAAAATCAAAGAGCTTGCACATGAGGGAGGAAGTAGAGGCTGCGCATAGTTATGAAATGGAAACGGTTTTTAAAACTTTTGCAAATGGAAATTAACAGGTGTAAAGGCACGTGTGTTGTTTTTGTTTAGCAAAAATGTTTAAAACATATATCCCACATGCATGGGGTTTCTGCTTTATCATATGTTTTTATATGAAAGCAAACAAATGGTAATGTAAAAAGAGCCAAAGAGCTATGTGGGAGCACGTGCACTTGAGTGTAAGTGACTTGCAATAGTAACCATATTTTGGCATGTAGACTGAGGAAAGATTTAAAACCTACTTGGTGATTTATCCCACATGCATCAGAAAGTTGTATTATGAGGCGTTGATATAGTAAAATGCATATAATCTAAAATGAAGTAAAATGCATATAATCTAAAATGAAGTAAAGAGCTAGTGAGCTCATTGGCATCTGAGCCCAATGGGATTGTGTTGTGATGAGTGGAAGCTCAATTTTGTAAGTGCACAGGTGGAAAAATTTAAAACATACTTATAGAATTATCCCACATTAATGGGAAAGTGGAGTTTACCAGTGTTTATAACCTAAAGCACTCAGATAGTGTTATGAAGAAAGATCCCAGAGGCTCTTGGTGACGCGCTTAGCTGGCCAGTTGAGAAATCTTTGTGGAAGACAAAGTAGTTTTGGTGGGGCCCATGGGGGCCTGCAGAGGTGAGGTGGTAAATGAGAAGGCAGAGGAAGCATTGGATCATGCATGCATCCTGAGGTAGTGCAGATCGAGGGTAGGCATAATGCCTTATCCCAGAGATAATTAAGATGATCTCATTGAGGCATGACACATGTGTGACATGTGGCAGGGATGATAATGGGGTAGACCAGATGGCTTGAAGGGAAAGTGATCCAAATTTAGTCTTCAAGGCCTTGCACCTAGTCAACACATGGCAGTGTGATAGGTGGCATGCCAAGAAGAGCAAGGTGATACAGGCACCCAAGTGGACTATACAGCCAGTAGGTGAATGAAACTTGGAAAAATCTGGTGCAGTCTAGGTAGAAAAGGTAGAAAAAGGGAAATTAAAGTGCAAAAGAGGAAGAAAATAAAGATTATTGTGCAAACTCAAAGATTTAAGTGCCAAAATTTCAAAGGTGTAGAATGGTAAATTTAAAAGCATATTTAAACATTAATTATCTGCATAGTATGTTAAACATAACAACAAACCATTTGAAAAATGGTTAATGTACATGCACTGAAAGGAAGAAGTTTGATTTAATGATTTAGTGGTCAAATCTTCTTAGAAATGACAAGTATATTATACCATTGGAAATGTCTCAGTCATCTTCTTCTTCTTCTTCTTCTTCTTCTTCTTTGGTGCTCGATGTGGGAGATAATGTCAATGCTAATTAAGCCTTTTACTTGGTTTTTGGCTTAGCTAGCTCAATACTCGATGTGATGACTTGGTGAGGTGCCATGGTAGCTGACGTGGTGTCAGTAGTAGAAGTGTCTACCGTTGATTTTTTTGTGTTAGCTTCACCATTTTCTTTTGCATTAGTGGTATCTTTTAGCACATCACTTTGTGTTTTTCCAACACTATTCTCAGTCTGTGTACCTTGTGTATCACCCTTCTTCTTCTTCTTCTTCTTCTTTGGTGCTCGATGTGGGAGATAATGTCAATGCTAATTAAGCCTTTTACTTGGTTTTTGGCTTAGCTAGCTCAATACTTGATGTGATGACTTGGTGAGGTGCCATGGTAGCTGACCTGGTGTCAGTAGTAGAAGTGTCTACCATTGATTTTTTTGTGTTAGCTTCACCATTTTCTTTTGCATTAGTGGCATCTTTTAGCACATCACTTTGTGTTTTTCCAACACTATTCTCAGTCTATGTACCTTGTGTATCACCCTTGTCTTCATTTGTGTCCTTTTCCTACTTGGATGTATCCTATTGTGCTTCACTCTCTATTTCAATAGCTTGTACCAAAATAGGTAACTGGCTTGGTACATTTTCTTGGGTGACCTCTGATGTGTCTTGCTCATCTATTATCTTAGTAGCTTTGATTGACTCATCTTCCTTAGCCTTATCATCCAGATCACCTTCAATTACATATTTTATTGTGATCTCTAGATGTCCTAGATTTGTCAATAGTGCAAGAATACCATCTAGTACATTATCAATAGTTGCATCATTAATTGTTATTGGTTTTGTACTTGGTTGATGTACCTTGGTATTGACTATAGATGCTATGTATGTTGCTTCCTCTGTGTCCTTGATTTCCTCAGGTGGAGTGAGTAGTTCTTTCCAAATCCTTGTGCTCTCTTCATCCACTTCCTTCATATTTCCCTGTAAGATATTCAATGTTTGTGCCTTCTTAGGAAATTTCTTGCATACTATTGCATAATATTTTCAATCTCTTCTTCTTCTGCATTCAGCCTTTAGTAGAGTGAGATCTCCCTCTCTCATTTATTTCTCAGTGTTGAGTGCATATGACCATTGAGCTGATATCTTATCATATAATTCTTGTGGAATATAAGTAGAAAATTCAATATGGACTCGTTTGAAATTTATCATCGTACCTATAACAACTTCTTCAATTTTTTTCTAATTCTCAGTAGCCAGGTCTGCATAGGTGTGTAGCTTAGGATGTTCTAACCGTCTGATTGTCCTTATAGATTCATCAACTTCATCAATACTCTTCGGTGCCTTATTTACCACAACCTTAAATTGTTTAGTATTTTCATCAGAATCATCCTTGTCATCCTTATTCCTTATGTATTTATTTCTTTGTCTTAGTGTTGGATTCTTGGTAGTTCCCTTTTGTTTCCTTTTTTGGTATGTGAACTTTGGTGAGGGTCTTGTTATCTTTGCAACTCCTTTCTTTAAAGGCGGTGAATCTGTAGTCACCGATGGTGATCTAGTCTTTGGTGGAGACTTAGGCTTTGTGCTTTTTCCCCTTTTGGCCTTAGGTTCCTTATCTTGTTCTTCATCGGACTTGATGGCATCAACATCATGTTTAGGTTCATCATCTTGACCGAATGAGGTCTTCTCCTTGGTTTCACCTACTGATTTGTCCAATTCTTGATCTGTGATTGCAAATTTTATTTTCTATATCTTGACTATCTTAGTATTTTTCCTGCCCATCTTCTCAACTTGTAGACCAATAGATATTCAGGTCTAGGCTTCATCATATGTGCCAAATCTCATGGAATATTTTTCAACTGGTTCATTCAACAATTTCTCAATAGCTTTTGAAGCAATATCAATGTTTAATTCATTATCCAATAGAGGTAGCTATGATTTCCTCAGTTGTAATACCTTGATGAGATTAGTATCATTGTCTACTATAAAATAGATTTCATCTTTGTATTTTTCTACCAATTGCAATGGAATTCAAGTCCTCTTATCCATCCTAGCCTTAAACTTAGCAAAATAATCATTCATGACTGGTTCAAAATTTATGCCTAAGCTTGTAATTAAATCACCGATTTGCAGTGTAATCAGTGGATTTGTCTTCCATTTAACTGTATCGATGGAGAGAAATAAATTTTGAAGGTAGAAGAATGTGCATAGTAGTAATGAACCAAACTTACATGTATTTGACTATGCTGATATGATGGTTTTCATGTTTTCTTCAAATTGCCTCTGCAACAGCTCGACGAGATCAAGTTGTAATCATTTCTTAACAATCTTGTAAGCAATATCAACAACTCCACATGCAACATTGTTCAGTCTGTTGGAATAGAATATATTACAGCCAATGACATATGTACCAAACCTAAGTTCAAGATCACAGATTGAGTTTATCTTTAGACCTCTTCCATCCCACTCAGCTCATGTTAACTTTTCTATCTTGATTCTCAATGGGTGCCTTAGGGATTTTTCTTTATCAGATATTGGATACGTTGTCACTGCATGAATAACATATTTTGTTATCTTCTTTGGTTCATCTAGCCAGATCCTTCCATCGTGTACTCTTCTTAGAACAATTTGGATCCACTCAGTGCCAAAGGCCTTCAAAAAATTTAGGGCATTGGTTAACCCTTTAACCTCTAGATTCTTATGATCATCCTTTAACTTCACATCTAAACATAGAAATTGATATGTAGAAATCAGCTCAAAATCCCCTATTTCACCTATCTTACAGTGAATGTAGGCACACACATCCTGGACCAACAGAATCCTAGGAGGAATCGATGAAAATGCACCTTTTTCATCGGGTTGGGCTGCAACATGTGGATGTATCTTGTAGTCCATCTCTATGCAAGTGGAGTTCTTAACCAAAAGAAACTTTTTCTCCTTCTCCATCTTTGCCTTCATGGTTTGAGATGAGGATTACATGATTTATGTTTTAGGATTTGCACGAATGGTGCTTGAATGACTCAATAAATGCAGAATGCAGAATGACTATCCTCTATGCTGCTCGGAATAGACTCTAAATCTTTGTAGAATTCTCAAAATACTCTTCTTTATATTTTTTCTATTTTTCTCTACTCCTCTCTTTGATTGTGGTGTGAAAAAATAAGTTTACATCGATCAAATTCATAGAAAATAGCTTTGGGCGGTATAATAAATTCTCTTCACCAACCTCTTGGTGAAAAAACATTATGTTCGGTTAACACTAATAATACTTCATCTCGGTGAGTGTACCAAATGCTCAGTTACCTTAGCGACTCGGTTGTCTCTTCACATATTCACCGACTGGCATTTCTTACTCGGTATATATTAACCAACTCAACTAGATCATAGTAATAAAAAATATAATACCATAGTGCATCTTAATTCATGCTAATTTGAAATTTATGAAATGAATATAGGAACTGATGTAAGATATATCTTTGCAAAATGTAGTTCCTTACCTGCTTGATTTGTTCAGTTGGAGATGGTGGAGCCACCTAATCTATTGGATGAGGTGTAACCAACTATTGTGCTTGGTCCTGCATTATCATTTGATGCTTTCCTCCACATTTGATTTTTGATCCTCATGATTTCTTCAATTTTATCTCCATTTCCATAAGTATTTATCTAGTCTACATAGTCTCTTCTTAAGTGACCAACTTTGTGACAGTGAGAACATGCCATTCCAGATTTTGACCAATTCCTACACTTGGTTTGCCATTGTCTCATATAGTTTTATGCTATATACCCATATTTACCACATGTACAACTACTCCAAGTGTTATAATCCCATGCATAAGTATTTCCTTATCTTCTCGGTTGATTTACCTTTTCTTTTCCTTTAGGCTTCCAGATTTACTTTGTATTCTTCCTGAATTCTTGTGATGTATGACCATGCATGTTGCAATTCTGATGGTATTTATCCATGTATGGTTTCTTCTATGTTTTTTTCAACTTGGATCTACACTAATGTGCCTGATGTCTGTGTTTATGATAGTTATAACAATTACCATTAAATTTAGGAGGGTTTCTAGGAATACCTTTTGCTTTGCTCCTACAAAAATTTGATGTGTGGCCTCAGTTTTCCATAGTGATGGAAAGAGGGCTTATTTTGCATTAGACTTGAGTATACATTCCCTTTTTTAGCTTGATTTTATGATTCTCCTTGCTCAGTATACCCTAATCCGGTATTGTTGTTCAATCTTCTTTGGTGGTTCAGAAATTCATCCATTCTCTTAGTGCTTTCTTCAGATATCTTAATCACTTCATCATGTTGTTGTAAAGTCTTCAACTCATTTCTTAGTTTCTCATTTTCTTCTTTCAATACACCAATATATTCTATTCTTCTTGCAATTTTTGTATTCACTCGATTTGCCTCATGATTCATAAAAACCACTTGATTGGTGATCTCAATGTAATGTTCAGTAAGTCTCAATATATCAAATTATTTTTCTTGTAACTTTTCATTCATCTATCTTCTGTCATCAACAACCATGTTTCTATCTTGTTCAAATTTCTTTGCACCATTTAAGACTTCAACCATTCTAACCATTTGTGTATCTTGACTGATCTGTATGCTTTCACTTGTTTAGTAAGTTGTTGATTGCTCTCAGATAGATTTGATATGATTCCTTCAAATGCATCAGATATGCTACCAGATTCAGATCTAGATGTGTCAAATGGGTCATGAATCTCTTCTTCCTGATAATCAGTCTCATGATAGCAAAGTTCCATGTCCTTTCTCTTAATCAACATCTCCCTGAGTTTTTCTTTGGCTTCCTTTCATTGTTCGACATAGATCTACAACTGTAACTTTTGATTTTTGATATTTATGTCAAGTGTATACCTTTCCATTATAAGATCTTTTCTCTTCAATGATTAAACCTTCTAAAAAAGAGAACAAGCTCTGATACCAATTATTGAATAATGGAGAGGTGTGTATTGAGAGGGGAGGGGTCAATCAGTACCCTTAAAAATTTTTAGACTCGTCTTTGTAACCAATTGTTTTGTAATAACTGAGTGAGTAGAATGCATACACCAAACATATACTGTCACTACTGAAATGTAAATGCATCTAAAGTAAACAATACACATACATGAAATTAAGTACTCATGACACTGGTATTTTGGTATAGCAGAAAACCCCTGTTAGAAGGTAAAAACTACGGTGGGATGAGACCCACAAAACATCACTACTACAGTAAATAAAGTATCTTGTTAAAGCTTACAAAAATTGATCACTTCTGATGATCTTAACCTATTAGGAGTAACAATGAGATCAATTAGATCTACCTCATGAGAGAATTTAGCAACACAACGGATGTGTGAACTCAGTTAAGAGATTTACAAAAAGATGGTTAAGTCTACTCTGTTAAGAGATTTTGGGGTCTATTACAATTGTTAGAGAGTAACAGAAATATGATCTGAACATATAAAAGCTCGATATTGTCGATACAGATCCTTTAAGGGCATACAAAATACATCACCTTAATTTGAATGATAATACCTTCTACTCTATTTTTCTCGATAGCCTTGCCTCTATTCTGATAAATGATTACTTCAATGTAGTCTATTTTCTTAAAACCCTTGTCTGGTCTCTGATGTCTATAGGATGGCGGCTACTTGATCAATATTCATTAAAAAATGACATCTATACATTATGTATCAAACTTTATGACCTAATTAGGGCTTAACAATATCATCCCTAACCTAAGATCAATGGTGTACATAATTTACCTTGATCATATAAACATAGGATATATAGAAAATTAATGTTGTGAATACATAATTAATGCTCTTCTCAATCTTTGTAAATCATTATCTAGGTGGGAAAAAAGTTGTTACCTAGAATGATGTGCCATAACAAACTTGTATGTGGCCTTTGGTCCACTTGGTTAATGTTTTCCTCGGTGTAGTATGTGTATCTTGGTTATACTATTGTTCAATTATACCATGTATCTTGGTATATTCTACTACTCAGTAAAGTCTATATGCTCGGTAATCACTACCCTTGGTTAACTCTGTACGTGATTAGTACTCTCGGTTAACTCTATACTTTGGTGATTATACGAAATGTCCTATTTCTGACTCTATTACCTACTATCCATTTGAGTGCTTGAATACTAATGACAACCTTCAATACTCCTTTGGAGTTAAACAAAGGAGACCTCCATCATGCAACAAGTTTCTTCCCAAGGGTCTACTACAACATTCCAACATTGACGAATTTGTCTTGACATCATTTATTTTCAGCCTTGGAGAATTGGGTAAGACATCATTTTCCACCCTTGGTGAATTGATCGTGTTTGCATTTCCAATAGTTGGTGAATTATTTTGGCATCAATTAGCAGCCCCAAAAATAGTGAGCATTATCCTAGGGCATTCAAATTCACATGTTTATAATTGAAAATCAGAATTTTGAAAGTGGCAGCTTCATCATCTTGGAGGTCAACTGAGAGCATCTTCCCACCCTAGCAACATTTCCAAATCATCTTGTGGCTAGGGGAATTCATTCATTTCAAATTGGGAGGTATTGAATTAGAGTTTCACCATGATAGCAATACCATTTTGCATAATTTATAAATCTGACATATGCATGATTATCTTCAATTTTCAATGCTTAAGGTTGTCTTTTGGCGATTAATGATTGTCATTTTGGATTTCTCTTATGTTAAGGGCCGAATTGAGAAGGACTTGAGGTCAATATCTTGTTGGATCTTCACATTTGGATACCATTTCCACATCCTAAGTGGACTGATTTGAGAAGAGAAGGCAGCGAGTTATCTTTAATTTTGTTTTTTAAACTCTTTCAAGAGAAGGTAAATGGTGCAAATTTGGACACCTTGTAATGATTTGGATTTGAGATTTGGACTTGGGTTTGGTTTTGGTTTGAGGAGGGTCCTCCATTGATAGAAGTTCATCAATAGAGTGATGGACTTCTCTTGATCTCCTTTCCTTTCCTAACATAGTTGTGTTTTTTCTTTGATTTCTAATGGCTAATCAAACTAAGTGACACACATTCAAAGAACTAAGTTAACAATCAAATGAAAATCCTAAGTTCACTAGTTGGCAAGGGTTAAAATGAACATCAATTTGACAATCAATGAAATTCAATGGTAATCAATGAAAAAATCATGGAAAACTTCTAACTTAGGAAATTAGAAAGCTAAAATTTAGAATCTAAGTTGGGATCAATCTTAAGGTCTAAGTGCTCAAGTTAGTTGAACTTAACAAACATGAAAATCCTAGATCAGTCAATTTTATGAGCCTTGATGTTAATTTTCCTACTACCTTTAACCTCTAATTTTTAAATCAGATTTGATTAAAGTGAATGAAGTCCCAATTGTGTTTCTTGTTGCAGGACTAAGCATGGAAGGAAGAGCTGAAAGCATTCCAAATACGGAACGTCAAGCCAAGATGGGAGGTGGCCAGGAGATCGAAGATCTAAGTGCAAGAAAGATGTTTCCAAGATGGATCTAAGAAGCAGGTAGGGGTGAGATTTTTTTCATACTTAGATATGGAGAAGGTATCCAAGGTATCAGGACCAAGATGAGGAGCACAATCATCCAAAGAGGAAGATTAGAAAATCAAGGCATTGGTGTTTAACATGAAGAAATATGGGACTTTCTCAACCACAATAACCTAAAGAGAATTGGGAGACATATCAAAGTGACATCATCTTAACATTCCATCTTCTTGATTGGGATCAAAGGAGAAGTGAACTTGAATACTTGAAGGTTGTTGAGGTAATAAAAAAATAAGAAGAAAATGCTCAAATTATTGAAAGAGAAAATCAAGAAAGATTGGAACATGAGAGACAAAATCGAGAAGAAGAATTTTAAAAGAAGACAAGGCAATTGAGAAGATGAGCTATCACAAGTGATTAAGAAAGGGGGTATTTATCAAATTTCTGGATGACAATGATGAGGTGGTGGTCATTTCCTCAATCAATAAAAGCATGCCAAGTGTCACATGGAGATGATTCAATGAGATTATGTCTAGTTTCATTGAATGTGAAAATGAAATGAGGACAAGGAGCATATTTCCCAAGGTGATGAGGCTACATTGCCTACAAGTTTTCTCTTCTCATTGGTCCATGTGTCATTGATCCTTATTCGGTTGTTATGGATTTGAATTTTTTTATTGGCCCATGAAATGAATGTAATTTTTCTATTGGACCATGATGTGGTGCCCTCATGTAATTGGTTGATAGTTTGGAAACCCTAATTAAGGTTTGTTAGTTTTAATCATGGCCCTTGATCTTCAATCAATCTTGGCCCTTCATCATAATTTATTACCTATAAAATGCCAAGGCCTCCTCATTTTTTAATTCATTAGCATTATATTGGAGCAGAGGAGTTACAAGGTTAGAGTAGGCTAGATAAGGGAGAGACAAGATCAAATTATTTCTATCATACTATCAAAGATTGTTGGCTTCTCATGGTGGACTACTGAATATTTCTTTGAAGTGTTTCATGGTTTCTTCAATATTTCACTTGGATTAGATTTCATTTCATGTTGTTAGAAGTATCTTAGTTGGATGAAATAAATTGTGGATGTTTTCTTGTTTCACTTAAGTATACTAGGACACTAGCCTCCTTTTTGATTGTGAGGAAGCCTTGTGTGGTAAACTAGTCATTACACTTAACTTCAATTTGCATTGGATCCTTAGTTTGTACTTCCAAGTTGGATTAAGGAGAAGGTATTGATATTAAAACCATTTGAGATCCTTAGAATCTTGAATTAGGTGAAGTTTAGGTCACTAATACGATTTTAATTGGTAGATTCCAAGTCATCCATGATTCCTTTCATTCCTATTTATAAGTAGAAGTAGAAGTTAAGCTTAATTTTAAGTTGAAGTGTAAATTGGAAGAGAAATGATTTATTTTTATTCCACATTGTGAAGCTAAATCTTTATAAGTTCAAGTGGTTAATATTCATTGAATGAATAGCATAAGTCCCCTAAGTGATTATGAGTAAATCACATTATTTCACTGAGTGAGTGTCCATGATAAAAGGAACCTTGAAGTCATTTCATGATATTACTTTTCAAGCTTAGCATGATAGATGACCTTATATAAAGATAGGATTGAGTATTTGGTACTTCATCTTGGAATACTAAGTATTTGATTTTGCATGTTGTAGTAGAACAAAACTCAAATCCATAGGAGGCTGACCTAGGCCTCACCCCTAGGGATAGGTTGAATTTGGCCTACTCCTAAAGGGCTAGGATGATCTTGACCTACCCCCTTATGGGTTAGTCCATTGGGGGATGCTCTAGATCTCAGGGAAAAAGAAAAGAACATCGAGAAAGGGTAGAAAATAGGGGGCTGATCTACCATAAAAGTAAAGGTATACATATGTCCATAAAGGAATTTAAATTAGGTCCAAAAAAAACTACTAAGGAGGAATAAACATGTCTCAACATGTGTTCGTCCATTTTAAGACAATACATAGCCAAGTACCAATATCTTTCTAGAATAAAAATAAGTTAGGAAGCTCCCCCTAGATAGATGCACCATCCTAATGCACTAAGTTAGATGAAAGAGTGGAAACAACCCCTTGAGCACTTTCTAGAGAAAGTTAAAATAATTCTAACTCAAAAAATCTTAAGCCTAGTAGAAATATTTCCATCTAACATATAAACATCATCTAAAGGGACATGAGAAGAAATTTTCTCATAAACAATATCAGCTAGAACATTAACATCCCCTCATCCAATTAATTTACTATCTGTAGAATATGTCTTCATGGTATGAAAAAACTCTTACTATCCTACAAAAATACAAGGATGAGATTGATCATGCAATTAAGGAGTTGTTGGAGATGGGTCATGTTAGGCCCAATAAGAGTTTGTTTGCATCAACATTGGTATTATTGAAGAAAAAAGATGGGACTATGAGAATGTGCATCGACTATAGGGATTTAAAAAAATGACTATTAAGAATACGTACCCCATACCATGGATAGATGGCTTATAGATGAGCTACATGGAGCTTTTTATTTCACCAAGATAGACTTGTGATCGGGCTACCACCAAATTAGGATGAGATCCAAGGATATTGAGAGGACAACATTTAGATGTGATTTATACCACTTTGAGTTCTTAGTCATGCCATTTGGGCTTACCAATGCTCCTATATAGACACCCGAAGAAATACAAGGATGATATTTAGGATGCAATTAAGGAGTTGTTGGAGATGGGTCATATTAGGCTCAATAAGAGTTTGTTTGCATAAACATTGGTATTAGTGAAGGAAAAATATGGGACTATGTGGATGTGCATCAACTATATGGATTTGAATAAAAATGACTATTAAGAACATGTACCCCATACCATGTATAGACGAGATTAAATATGAGCTACATGGAACTTTTTATTTCACCAAGATAGACTTGTGACCAGGTTACCACTAGATGAGAATGAGATCCAATGATATTGAGAAGAAAATTTATAGTACTATTATTTACATCATTTGAATATATGTTAATTTTAGAACCAAAAGATATATCATATTTCCAACCCACATTTGAATGCAATTAAGAACGAACAATAAACAAAAAATATTACATTGTTTATAGAACCAAATAATCATTCTTCCAAACTATAGAACATAAAACTTACCTCTAGTAAAATATTCATGCCTCATTTCCATGTTGAGAGGATACCCTACATCCAACCTAGAGAGGGAATACACATTCATATAAAAACTCCCCCTCAGACCTTGCAATATGAGTCATTTAACAAAAGAAGAAACAACATCTAGGATGAATGCCAATCCACCATCAAAACCATCTTTTGTGTTCCGTTCCAAAAATATTATGTTCCTTTCTTTCGAATATTGTACAAACATTGAACAATCATCCTGTTTTTCCATATTTTTGTAGAACTTTTAAATATTTCCTATCATATTACATTTATAGAAAACTAGACCATCTTTATAGAACCTTGCAATATGTCCTGTCATGTTTTGTTTATAACACACTAGACCATCCCTTTTCAATTTAGCAACTTCATTATTTTTCACATTGATATCTATACTACATTCAACCTTTCTATGACCACATCCATTGCAATTATAACAATATCCATTGAAGTTCTTGAAATTTTAATTCATATTCATCCTAATTTTTCATTCAATTAATTTGTGGCCTAACATTTTGCAATGATAACATCTTCCATTAAAAACATATCTCCCTTTTAGACTTCTACACTCTTTATCTTTGTGTCCTACTTTATTGCAAGAAAAATAAATACCATAAAAAAATTACCTAGAATGAATAGGAAAAGATATCCAATTCATCATCCCCTTTTTGTTCTTTACCTACACCAAATTATTTTTGTTCTTAATCTACTTATGATCTACTATCTTCTTTTTATCTTCCAACTGCTTCTAGTCTTCCATATTCTTTTTTCCTTCTAATTGCTTTAGGTCTTGTATATCCATTTGCATCTGGTCAACTATATCCTTCTTTTCTTCTTCCTTCTTATGATCTTCCATATCTATCCACTTTTGATCTATCATGTCCTTTTTGTATTATTCTTGCTTCAGATATATCATTTCTATCTAGTTCTGGTCTATTGAGATCCTTTTACACTCTTCTAGTATCTGATCTACCACAATCCATTCATCTTCCATTGGATTTTTTAGGATTAATTAATACTGAGAGGGGGGTGAATCAATATTAAAAAACTTTAAACATGAACCTAGTAAATCCCAACTTAACCAGATAATTGCTGAAATGAAAAGAACATAAACATAAAACACATAACTCATAACACCATGCAAGTTTTGTCAAGGAAACCTTGGCCAAGGGAAAACCCCGGTGGGAATGATACCCACAAATATGTACAAAAATATCATGTCCATGTTAGGAGACCTAGCCCTATTAGGATCTGATTATTACATTAGTACATATCTTTGTTAGAGGAATACAAAACCCTGTTAAAGGTATACTGAGCTCACTGCTCATACAATCAAAAATATGATTCTTTTACAATGATTTCTCAATAGTGATCAGTACAAGCATCTTCTATGCTTAGGTAGTTCCAATTTGAACTTGCATCACCATCTGTTTGATTCTGATATCACAATGACTTCATCTGTTCACATCCATATATTCCATTATTTCACTCATACAATAAGTAAATACAAAGTTGGTCATCATATACTATCAAAACATAGGTAATCCTCAATCCGAATCCAACTTATCACATTTGGACTCCTCATTATACTCCCTTAATCATCACAACCTTTCGTCTATCCTATATCACTGTTACTCTGTCTTTGCATGTCTTCAACATATTGTAACTTACTACGATCAACACCAAAACATAAGAAAAATTAAATGAAGGTCATATACATCCCAAAATAGATTCTCCTAATCTTGCATGCCTTCATTCACCATACACTGTGCTCACTGACCAAAACTATACTGCTATACTCTATAATTCAGCTTTCTGAACTTAGTCATTTAGCAAGTTGTAACTCCAAAACTGTGTTTTACACCAAGTGACCATCTATACCAGATGTGTTTCCATAAATGACAACCCTAAAGTGTTCCAAAACATTCTTGAATGAACCAATTGCCAACAATCTCTTCCTTTGGCATTGATGGAAACACAACAAAAAATGACTAAGTGTCAATACCAAAAAGAATATACATTATCATTATTTATCTCCTCTACATATTTTCATCTCCTATATATCTTCTCTGTAAATTTTTCATATCTTCTCTTCTCCCCCTTTTATATCAATGGAAAAGGTATATAAAAATGTAGAATAACAAAATTGCTTAAAAAAAATTAATACCATCTTTAGCACATCTTGGAAGGAGCTTTCCAAGATCTTTACTTCCTCTAACCAAGTTTTTACCAATATTTGAATCATATGAATCATTCCATTCAGTGCAAGAGAGGATGTCTCTACTACCTTTAACTCAGTAGACATGTTCTGAGTGAGATCTTTCTCTATTTTCTCCATGTCTAAAATGTGTATCTCAAGAATTGATAGCTTAGGAGTAATTAAACTCTTCAACATACCAAATATTCCCACAACTCTCCCTTTCTCTATATCCAAAACACTCAATTTTTCCAATATCCTAGACACTTCTGTTTATAACTCCAATATGATATGTGAGGAGGTCTCACAACTGATCATCAACTTGTCTAGAGTCTGTCTATCTCTTTCTATTATATCCTCAATATTCTTAATGTGTTTGATAGGATTTATACAGTAATTGTATAAATTTTTTTCCATGCAACACACAACTCTTTTCTTCAGATATGTTTTTTCTTAGTATGCCTAAGTCCCAATAAATATACTTGCATGCTTCCTCTAATTTCTTTGCAAGGTATTTCTTCTTTTCCTTCTCTTTAGCGATCTTCTCTAAGGACTCATAATAACTGTCAAAGTCATCCAATACCTTGTTCAAATCTTTGAATTTTCCTTTGATTGAAAAGAAAGAGGTATAGGTAGGAGTTTGTTGATAGTATCAACTGCTCTTTCCATTACCTTTGAATTCTTCTCACCTTTCTACTCAGATCTCTCCTTCACTTTTACAAATGAGATGAAGTATAGCTTCATAAAATCATCCTCATCCATACTCTCAACATCAATGTTCAGAGTTCTATTTCCACTTGGCAACAATAAAGATGAAGAAACAGATGCATGAGTTTCTTGTTTCACTTCAACTTTATCTATTGCTTCCTTCTCTATTTTAGCTTCTCTCACTTTCTTCTCTTCTTTCTCCATCTCTGTTAGATCAATGCTTCCTCCATCAATGCCAGTATTTTCTCAAAAGGATCACTAACATCCTACAAAGTGTCCAAAGACATAGGCATACTAGAAACAAAGAAATTTGGTTTCTTCAGAGTACTGACAAATTGGCTATTGTCTTCATCCTTTGTTGTATCAAGGTTTACACCATCTATCCTTCATGACTCACCTTTTAGAATTTTAGGTTTAGTAGCCTTGGGAGGTGAGGACTTCTCAGTTTCAGTTCCCATAAAAACCTTATCAACTACCTTCTGTGTTTCCTCAATAACTTCCTCATAGTTTCTCCCCATTTTATTTACCAATCTTGACTTAGTTCTCAACAAAGGTTTCAAAGAATTTAATATCTTTTCCATTTCTTTGACTGAAGCAATAGGTAGAATATCTTCAACTTATTGTACTATGATTGCTTCATCTTCTATTTGAGCTATCTGTTTCCTTATTTCTAATTTCTCATAAATTTCTTCTCATATAATGCCTTCAATTTATAACACGTTCTTTTTAAAAGAAAGTAAATGATTTATTACCATGTCTTCAATAAAAATGTTATCAGATGCCTCATACCTCTCATAGTATCTAATCAATGAGATAATATTTCCCTGCTCAATTATTCTCTTCTCCAGTATTTTCAAGTTAGACTTCCAGTGTTGTTTCACATTAGTGCTCATCTCTACAACTTTCTTCTCTTCTCCCTTCTTTTCTTCAAATTTCTTTTCAATTTATTCCCTCTATCTTTGGTGGAGAGTCCTATTTGGTGTACAATGTGTTCCTTCTAGGCAATTCTCTAGGCTTTACTTCCTATGATGTTTTATTTGGTGGTGTAGGTGTGGTTTCTGGTACATCAATCACAGTAGGAGGTGGACTGATAACCTTATCTAGTTTTGGAGGTGGAAGGGTTGAAGGAGTAGTTCTCACCAATCCAAAAGCTCTTCCTATCCTTACCTCTTTTGTATCCTCATTTTTTTATACCAGCCTTGGCTACTAGATAATATACCACATTTTCTACTTTTCTCTTTCTTGTAGCTCGAGTCCGTCCTTCCCTTATCTTTGTAGACTTCTGTTTATAGGTGCCCCATATTTTTTTCGATGGATGAATTTCTAAGGATAGAATGTATTCTACTTGCATTGTCAAGACCTCAAAACTAACTTCATATCCCAAAGGACAACACCACTTCATCCTAGGTTGCACTGTCTCAAAGGAAACATTATAAGTTTCAACCATGAAACAAATTATATCCTTGTATTTCTCTATCAATGCCTTAGGGATCCAAATTATTTCCTTCATCTATCTCTACAAGATTTTGATCATCCCAAATAATTCACCATCAACCCATGTACTATTCTATCTTCTATAACTATGTGTGATTTGAATTCTAGTGGGTTCTTTGTCCTTCCAAGATCTAGGGTGCATACCAGGAAAACTATGAACAATATGAATATACATGTATATCAATAGAGACCCAAAACTGAATTCCTTTGACTTATCCTTTTTGATTTTCCTCACATTCTCCAAAAACTACTATGCAAGTACTTCACAAAGGTTATACTTAACATTTTCTTTCACCATTCTATATGCCATCATAATTACTCCTGCTAATGCTGAGTTAGGTTGGCTACTATAATGTAGTTTATAACCTAGAATCATTGAAATCAATCTAACAACTTGCTGAAATATGTCATTAATGGTCATCACTCTATTATCCCATTGTGAATGCGTTAGGGTTTCTACCTATTTCTTAGTGTTCTTCTGTGCAACAGGGATAACACTAGAGTTATCCAACCTTTTAATAGTATGGATTAAGTCACTATAAATCTTTACTGGCTTATCTCCAAGCTAAATGAACTCGCTCTGAACTCTTCTCTGAATGATCTTAAGTCACTTCCTCTTCGTCAAATTCATAAAGTTTAGTCATCTGCATTATACTAAGGTTCTTTAGATGTGAGAACTTAGGATTTCATCTTACCATCTGCTCCAGTCTCATCCTTAATCTCATTATAGATCTCAAATTCTCCTAGAGGTTCATACTTATAGTAAATATAAACCCTAATTTCTTCAACATGTAGAACAATGTAGGGTGTTTGAGAAAATAAACCTTAGGGATCATCTTCAGTTGATTTGAACAAGTGTTTCTTGAATTTATACCTAGGCCTTTTGATGACATCAAAAATCAATGGAGTATCCATAACCAAAGCTTCACAAATGATCTAAATACCTTTTATCTACCGATTCTATGAACTCCTACTTCGATCAAATGCTCAACAAACTTGCTTCTATGAATTTCTCAGCTCAAATCCTATTTTCCTTAGGATTTGTTCTTCAAATGATGTTTAGAAAAGGTATTTCAATTGAACTTATACTTTGTTGTGTAAATAAATGACACATTTCCCAATAAAATCATCTCTACACCTAATCCAGTCGATTAACAATCTGGTGATCACAGGGTAGAGATTGTAAAACCATGTGATCACAGATATATGTTCCATAATGTATCCACATACTCTCTCTAAGCTCACAAGAGCTTACTCCTGAAAATTAGGGGTTGGATAGATTTATTATGTTTTCTTCCAATGCTCCCCCTAAGGCTATTCTTTGTCATCTAGGTTGATGTGGCAATGTTTGTGTCAGGAAAAGATTGAGTAGCACCTATTGAATCTCCCTGAATCATTTCCTCACTTGATTCTTTTACTTTCCATACCTTACCACTGTTTACATCTTCTTCTTTTATGAAATGAATGTTCAATTCTTCTAAAATAGTCTTAACATCACTAGTACTCTTCTTTGTATCAATAGGTGGAGGACCACTTCTGTTCTGAGTTTTATTGTATCTGCAAAACTTTGCTATGTGTCTTAATAATGACATTTACAAAATTTAGGAGGTGGCCTATTCTTATTAATCTGCAACTTACAATACTTTTCAATGTGTCCATAGTTATTGCACTTGTAACATGTGATCTTAGCTATTGTTCCTTCTCTATTGTAGTCTTTCTTCATTCGTGATTGATTAGGCTTCCTGCATTCTACCTTCTTGTGTCCAAATGCATTACAATTAAAATAATATCTCAAAAAGGGTTTGTAAGGAGCTTCACCTCTACAGTCTCTCTTCACATGTCCAATCTTGTTGCATCCAAAATATCTACCTCTGAAAGGTCTGATTTGATCTTTAGGTTCTTCAAGAGTAGGTCTTTTTCCATCATTCTTTACTTATGATTTTTCTTCCTGAGTCTTTGAATATTGAGCTTCATTGAAGCCAACTCCAGTCATGTCTCCTTTAGGTTTCTATCTATCTCTCTGCTCATCAATCTTATCACTACTTAAATGAATTTTTTCAATATGTTTCTTTGCCTCAACAAGTTATCCCTTATTGATTTGATTATATTTCTCTAATTCTAGATATTTGTTCTTATAGTGATCAAGTTTGGTCTTAATTTTTCCCATCTAAATATTTGCATCTTTTAAGGTTTCTTCAATTTTTTTTTTATCATCCTTTACCTGTTTAATCTCTCTATCCATCTAAAGGGAAGTAGTTTCATGATCAAGCTTCAAATTATCTTTCTCTTGTTCAAGTTTTTTTATCTGATCTGAAGTATCATTGTCTGAGTCCTCTTTTATCTTATCCATAAGATCTTGTCTCTGAATCCTAGATAGTTCAATTTGTTCTTTCATTTTCTTGATGAAACCCTCAACTCTTCTCAATTTGAATCTCACATCACCATTCTCTACTTTAGCCTTATAAAGGTCTTCAAGTGTTGCTTCGAAGTTTTCTTCCAAACTTTCAGAGTCCATCTTGATCTCCCTTAAGCTATTAGACTTTCTCTCCAAGGGCCAATAGCTTTGATACCAATTTTTAGGATTAAGTAATATTGAGGGGGGAGGGGGTGAATCAATATTACATCACTTTAAACATGAACTTATTAAATTCTAACTTAACAAGATAACTGCTAAAATGAAAAGAACATAAACATTAAACAAACAACTCATAACACCATGATTTTTTTGTTGAGGAAACCATGGCCAAGGGAAAACCCTAAAGGGGATGGTGTTATCTCTACAAGATTTTTTTTTTTCATTATTTTAAACAAAGTCATAGATTCAAGGAAAATAAATTGGTAAATGGAGAAAGACAAGGATAAGACAAGTTGGTAATACACACAGAGCCAGTTGGTAAAGCACAAAGTTGACAGAGCACCAAACACTTACAGTTACGAAGTGACACATTACTCTAAGCACATGTATTACACTGACTTGATATCACACTAAGTGATTAAAAACACTTAACCAACTATTGTGGAGTTATTTAACCAAGTTAGACAGTTAATCAAAAATGCAATCAGGTCATATTTAATGATTTCCAGAGTATTAATTACGCGTATACAAGTATTTATAATAGTTTTTTACATGATCAATGATTCAAATAAATCATATTGAAGATATAAGGCAGAGATCAAATGAAAAAATAAAGTTTGTCATTTCCAAGAAAAACAACAAGTACTAAGGTACAAGTGACATAGTCATCAAGATGAAAAGAAGATCTAATGGTCAAGATAAATTTATAGCGTACCTAACGCATAAGATTAAGAGGAGAAACTCAACATTATCTTGGATGAATTTTTTATGTGTAAGAGACACAAGAGGATATACAGAGAAGAAGGAAAGAGAGTTGTTATTGTTATTATTGTTAAAGGAGGTATTGAAGAACAAAGAGTATCGAGCATAAATTCAGCTACAAAAGAGTAGAACAAAACAATGTTACAATTTTGGAGTTAAGGTAACACATATCAGAGTACACTGAGTCTAAAAAACATTTACATTTGTTGCATTTTTAAAGACATTGTTAAGTTATCAATACTGTTGTATTGAGAGCTTTAAATCCCAATGCTAGGTAGATCTTAACCGATCATATATTTGTAAATCCTTTAACAGGGTACATCTCTAAGTGTAGATTTTGTAAAAATCCTTTAACCAGGTAGACCTAACAAGTCTTATAAATACTCTTAACCTGGTAAGATATCAAAAATAGCTAAAATTTGTAGCTCTAATCAAGCACCCTTTTGTTAGAAATATATTGCAGGCTAGGTGACTAAGAGGGGGGGGGGTGAATCAAGAACCAATAAAACTTCTTTACTTTTATCCTTTATTATATTGTCTAATCTAATTGCATGCATGGAATAGAAAAACAATAAATATTCATAACACTTGACAAGATTTGGTGACCCAGAAGCCTTCAAAATAGAAAGTAAAATTGGGGTGGGGATGATACCCACAAGCTTTAGAACTGCAATAATAAAGTTGGCCTATTAAGGCTTATAATTGACCACTTCTAATGATCTTCCCTATTAGGAACAATAAGGACTGTTAGGTCCACCTTGTGAAAGGATTTATACAATACAATTAAGTATGAACTCTGTTAGGAGATTTGTGAAGGACTATTTGGTCCACCTTGTTAAAGGATTTTGACTGATGCACCTGTTAGAATGAATTAGTTAATGATCTGCTATGCAACTCTAATTTTCTGAATAAGATCCTTTGTTGTAGTACTGATCACTTGAATGTGATAGATGAGTCTTTGTTGTTCCTTTATACTATTGTAGCCTTCTAATCAGCCTGCCTCTTCATATTCACATAGATATATATATATTATATATATATATTCAATGTTGTTGTAATTAATGATTGATGATTTGGATAAACAAATTGTCTCACATATATACCTATCCAACACAATTACCTCTACAAGTCGGCTACAATCAAATTAAATAGTCTCAAACAATATTCACCAAGTTAGCTCAATGTTGATACTCGGGTCCAGTAATCCACTCGGGTGATATACTGACACTCGAACGATACAGTGAACTTGGCAGCTCTAGCACTCGGTTGACACTAGGTGCTCGGTCCACATTGATCACTCAGATATGGTATGTAACTTTGTTAATACTAGTGACTCGGAAGACACTTGTTGGAACTAACTTCATGGTTGACATTGCAACTTGGTAGATACTGTCAACTCGGTTGACACTCTAACTGCTTAGCTTAGTTAACACTTCAAGCTATTGGCTCGGTTAACATTGCAAGTTGTTGGCTCAGTTAACACTATAACCATATGAATGACTAAGTATTTGGCACTAATTGAAAATATGCCTTTCCATAAGGTCTACAATATCCCCCTTTGGCATGAGTGACAAAAACACTTATCATACCAAAAAATCTGATCAAACAAACTGATAAGTCAAAACTCTCACTTACCATGTGCTTGGGTTCTAGCTCGGTTTTGACTACTGCTCTGTAACTCAGTTGCAACTGACTTTGTTTTTAATTTTTCAAAATTTTTATTGTAACTCTACTATATATATCTTCCTCTTCTCTATACATGTATTTCTTCATATATATACCCTCTGATGTACTCTATATTTTCCTTTTTATACATATATGCTATATTTCCCCCTTGTTTTTGACACAAATGCCAAAAATGCATACCTACAAGGTAATACCAAAATGTGAAAGGAAATCACTATGTACCTTCAAAATTTGAGATAATGCCTTATCCCAATTGTTTTGCAACACCTTTAGGATGTGCAGCTCAATCTGAATTTCTATAGACAACTCCATCTTAAGCTCAGCAACTGAAAATTTGTTATCATGGATGAGTGTCTTTGCATGAGCAATATGTTTTTGCATCATATCCATATGAGTAATGAGTTGGATTTGTATTTCTGATAGGGATTCCCTTGTTCTTCCTTCTTTTCTCAATAGCTTTGCCTACAGATCAGTCTGATACCTGATCTTAACAAAATGTACTGAACTTGAACTAGGATCAAGTGCCAACTGGCTTGCACTTGCCTTCAAATCATTTTCAATCTTTGTCAGCTTGTTCCTTATTTCCATGGTAAAATTGGGTGTGTCAGTCAACTTTAAAAACAATGCTACAAGATTATTTATAGTAGTTTCTAGAGAGCTAATAATAGTGGATAGCTTCACTTGATCTATTACAATCTTACTTGCAACATTCTCTAGAACCTTATTCTCAATTTTTCTCTCTCCCTTTTGTAGCAATTTCTCCTGACCACTTATATATTTTTTAAACTTGTGAACTATGTCAACAAGTTGGTCCATTATAGAGTCTTTCTCATTAAGCTCAATCTCTAGTGTGTCTAGGATATACCTTTGATGTCTTCTAGCACTCTATTCCTTTTCTTCTCAACTCGGAGCTTCTATTGTTTTTCTCTTTTCTTCCATACGTCACCAAGGATGTCCATATGCTCAGTTGTCAAGATAGAAAGACTCTAATTAGGAATCAAAATGTCTTCCTCAAGGTCAAATTCATCAGTAATTGTTTCCTTTTCTTTACCCTTGACCTTGGGATTAGGTGAAGGAATGATTTCCTTACCTTTTTTCCATCATCATCCTTATCCTCAGTGTTCAATTGAAGTAGGTCATTAACTATCATTGCACCAACTGTAGAATCAGTACCAACTATTGAAATATTCATAGTGTCTTGCTATGACTCGGTCTGGCTTGGCCATTAGTAGGTAGATGCTTGGTTCCTACTAGACCTGATGTAGAATCTGTGGTCTTTTCCTTTCTAGGAGATAAGATAATTTGACTAGGTGATTGGGGCAGCGATGCCATTACTGCTACTATTATTTGTTCTGCATCAGATTCCTCAATGGTCTGTACCTTAGGTATTTCTCCATCTTTAACCTATACATAAGGGTATGTACTCTGTTCCTCTATTTTATCATCTTCCTTGTCTCCCTTGATATAAAAAATGGACTTCCACAACCTAGTTGCAGTCTGCACAACATCCTCTATTTTCTTGCCCATTATTTGAAAAGTTATAAATCTTTGAGTATGTCTACTCTCATACTTAGACATAGAATATTTTACATCCTTATTAGTCAATGTAGGCATGAATTTCTTCAAGGTTTATTTTTTGATGTCCCTTTCAATTTGTACTTCATTGTTCCAGTGAATGGTGATTTCCTCAAGAAGGTCTTCAGTCATTTGGCTTTTCAATTCAGATGGATCATACTTCCATTTTTCCATCTTCACTACTAATGCATCCTCAACCAACTTTTTCTCATCCTTAGTTCTAGAATCATAACTAAGTGATCTGAGACTTGACATACCACTACCTTAAATTGTTCAACATTTTTCTCAAAGGTAAATGGTGGCTTCTTGAATGTAACTGTTTCTATCTCATCATCATCTTCTACTTCCAACTTCAGTTTTCTTCTAGAATTCTTGGGTTTGTTTATAGTGAAGGAAGGGGTAGAGACATTTGGTGTTTTCTTTGGGGCTGGCCTCTTCTTCTTAGGAGGCTCTTCTTCTACCTCTTCCTCTTCTTTCTCAGGTTCTTCTTCTTCTTCTTCCTTTATGTCATCCCCTTTTCTTTCGGTGATCGTAAGAGGGGAGTGATCTAATGACTTACCATATTTATTTCCAAGCTTCTCAACTCTTTTTTATTCCTCTCTTCAAGATTTTGGGAATCTTAATTTCCAATGATATTTTTCCCTTAGCTTCTTCATAAGTACCAAAATATGTTTTTTTTTTTATTAAGGTAAAACCAGGTTTTGAAAGGAACCCGAAACCTTTTACAAGAGGAAACTAAAGATAAACAATGATAGCCCTTACAAACATGATATGCCTGCTACAAACAAAAGAGAAGGACCCAAGAAAACAACCCAAAACTTGAGGAAGTAGAAAACCAGTCAAAAAGGCATAGTTACCAGCAAAACTACCAGCAAAACACCAGCAAACCTTCCAGCGCAGTGCCTAGCTTAATGCAGCTTAATGTATTTTTTCATAGGCTTCCTCAACCTCTTTCTGCATGTTTTCCATCAAGCCAATGGACTCCTTCAGCTTTAGCATCTCCTTAGGGATCTTTGGAAATTTTCTTTTGACACCTCTACGGGTTCTAGTGCTCATGCCCACGCTCTCAATATCACCTTCCACCGTGAAAGTATTTCTTTCCAGCAGACTCATTTCTAGGTAGGCGTATAAAGCTTTGAGATTCTAGACAAAAAATTTCAACCCTTCATTACTGTGTTTCAGAATAATGTTTATCATATGCCCATTGTGACTGATTTGGGCTTTCATCTCATTGAACTTATCTTCAATAATTTCATTAACCTTATCAGTAAGGTCATCATCTTTATTTTTATTGTTTACCTTAATCTTCACCTCCTTCTCCATTTCTGCAATTCTGGAATTGAGAGGCTCCATAGCTTCTTGCATGTTATTGAGGTGCAGTTTCATCGTGTTCATTTCCTCCCTGATCCACTTCTCCATATTAGCCCTATAGTCCTCTGTACACTTTGGGATTCTCTCATCGACCTCAAAACCCACCATTTTTTAGTCCAACTTAAGTTTTAGTTTTTTCTTCTTCTTACCATCTATCCTCTGAATTCTACTCTCCTCTGTTTCTTTTTCCTTATTCTCCTCCTCCTCTTTTTCTTTTTCATCCTTTTCTTCTTCCTTCTCCCTGTTTTCTTCTTCCTCATTCAGCTTGAGGTTGTCCACTTCCTTCTCCCTATTCTCATCTTCCTCATTTAGATTGATGTCTTCCACTACTATGCTATCATTCACGTTATTGAAGTCCTCATCATCTTCAACCTGATTCTTCTTATAATTTCTAGAATCTACCTCATTTATCTCTAGCTCTTCCATTTTTTCCTCATCCTAGGTATTATCCTCATCAATGCTCAGGGTATTAGGGCTGACCTCTATCTCTTCCCTAATGATATCCATTTCTTAATCTTTCTGTTAACCCTCTTCTTAGATTTCACTTTCTTGATATCCTGGTTCAACTTCCTAAAATTCCCTTTGACCCTTTGAGGGATGGGGTCCGAAACTTGATTTTTAACATAATCAGAATAAGTACCAAAATATGTTGCTTTAGGATCAATAGGCTTATTGATAAGAGCCTCAATAATATCTCTAGTCTCATCAATGTTAACCTCATATTTAAGAGTTTCACCCATGCAACCCTGGGTTTTACTGCTGGATGTGCACTCTATCATAGTCAACTAGGAAGAATATTTCTTCCTTATAATATTCTACCAATTGTTTGGGAATTCTAAATCTATTTTTCATTTTCTGTTTGAAACTTTCAAAGTAAGAATCCATGATGATTTCAAAATTGTCTCCCAATTCTGCTATAAATGCATTGATCTAATATATTGCAGGCCTGTTCTTTTTCCATTCAACTATGCCTTTTGAAGGGAAAACAATTTGAACATAAAAGAATAATAATACCAAGAGTGAACCGAACTTACACAGATTGGTCTTAGATGCCTGAATGCTCTCCATGTTTTTTTCTCTTTTGGATGAGCTGCAACTCAGCGAGGTTGAATGATAGATTGTTCTTGACCACTGTGTATGCCAAGTCCATAGCCTCACATGATACATTGTTTGGTCAGCTGGAACTATATATCTTATGTGCAATTACATGAATTCCAAACTTTATCTCAATGTTAGTGACTCCATTCAACTTCATGCCTCTTCCATCCCACTTGGGAAGAGTCAACATAGCTAGATCAGCACAGGCTAGGGTTTTAGTCACCTTAGGTTTATCAAGCATTAGGTACCCTATCACTCGGTATACCATCATATTAGTGATTTTCATGGGTTGCTCCAACTAGAAATGCATGTCGTGAATACAACTTAGAATAAACCTAATACACTTTATTTGGAAATTCTTTGGCATATGCAAGATATGGATTAAATACTTGACCTCGAGGTGCTTGTGTTCTAGCTTTAGGTTTCTGTCCA
The DNA here is from genome assembly GCA_018584345.1 of Thuja plicata. Classification (NCBI taxonomy): domain Eukaryota; kingdom Viridiplantae; phylum Streptophyta; class Pinopsida; order Cupressales; family Cupressaceae; genus Thuja; species Thuja plicata. Next base: position 2,844,688 of record MU224198.1, read on the forward strand.
TACATAGTGCCTCATGTGCTTGATTCATCTCAAGTGTGCCTAGCTATTGAATGATACAATGATAGAAAATTTTGAATGTCGTGAATCAACAGTACCTTAGGAGGAATTTGGGAATGGGCTCCCATCGGATCTATCTCCTCTACGATCGCTAGATGAAGTTTGAACTTTGGCGCTTTGCAGACTGCATTCCTCACTAGCATCTTGGATCCCTTCTTGATCTTACTGCTGGATGAAGATGCCATAACGCTTAGAAGATTGATGAAACTTCACTTTAATTAAAGCTTTCAAGCACAAATTTTCTCTCAAATCTCTAAAAGCTCTTAATCTCTATGCAAACTATAAAATTTGGTAAATAATATCCTTTCGATTTCACCATTTCTAAGAAATTTCACCTTTAAGTTTTCATTAAATGCTTTGTACACAGTAGGTGTCATAGCTCGGTTATTTCTTCTAGGCTTACTCAGAAGCTTGGAAAAAACTAACTTCCCATCTTTGAAACCATACAACTTGACTTAACTCGGTTAAGCCTAAGTAACTCACTTAGAACCATAATATGTCCCAGTGCATCAATATGCAGATTTGGACTTGCTAGCATATTTGGATTTGATGTATGATGGCTTGTATGCACAGTTCCAGTTATCTCCTTATATCTTTATTTAGAGATGGTGGTTCCACCCAACTCACCATTTTGGGTGTCATTTGTTCCTTCATTGTTTTGGTCTGAATTATTAGGAGACTTCCTTATCCACTGCTAACTCTTCTGAGTTTTGACTTCGAAAACTTTTTTTTTACCTTTCTCAAAACCAGTATCCACTTTTTCTCTATTCATACAAATCTTTCTTAGATGACCAAGTTGTTTACACACATAACATCTCTTAGTAGGATTCCTTTTTCTGAGGCGAGTCTTTGCACAATTTGTACCAATGTGCCCATACTCGCCACAATGACAACATCTGTTCCATGTGTTGTAATCCCAACCAAAAATTGGCTTTGCTTATTGCTCAGCAGGGTTCCAATTCTTAGTTCTGCACTCTGAAGATTTATGACCTTGTTTGTTACAATTGAAACATTTTCCTTCAAACTTAGGTTTCTCAGTGCATTCAATTGCCCTATGTCCATGTTTTCTGCAACTATATCACTTACCATTAAACTTTGACTTCCCATTGCTCCAACACTTATTTGACATATGCCCTAACTTGCCACAATGATTACATGTAGGTTTTTGTTCTTTTGAGCTCCTTTTTGTGAGGATTCACCTTGCTCGGTATAACCTAATCCAGTCTTTCCATGATTTCTGAATTGACTTTGCTCTGTCAAATGATTCATGATTTCTTGTGAATTCATCATCCTCTTATTGGTTTTCTTTTCAATATTGAGATTATTTTCCAATCTTTCATTTTCATTCCTGATATTGATAACTTCTTGATTTTCACTATTGAGTTGATTTATCATATCTACTTGCTGAAGTGACAAATGACGGATTTCATTTTCTTTTTCCTCTAATATTTTACTTAGAAATATCTTATCTTCTTGTACCATTTATCTATCATTTTCTTCTTGGTTCTTTTGTTCCATGACTTCACATATTCTAATTGAATGAATTTCTTGTTCTCTCTTCAACTTTCTGACTTCTTCATGTAAAGTGAGATTCTTTGCAAGTAGATCTTCAATGGCTGCATCAGATTCTTCAAAACTTCTTTCTTTGAGAAAATTTTCAATTCTTTCTTCTATGTAACCTTTGTCATTCATTTGCATTTCTAATTCTTTTCTTCTTTTTAGGGAATGAGATAGCTACTCCTTGAGTTTTCTTATTTGATCCATGGCCACTTGTAGATCTATCTTTTAATTTTCAATATCTTTCTCCAGTCTGTATATTTCCATTGCCTCTTATCTTTTCTCAAGTTGTTAAAATTATGATAAGAGAACCTTTTCTCTGATACCAATTGTTGGAAATATATTGCAAGATAGGTGACTGAGAGGGGGAGGGGCAAATCAGGAACCAATAAAATTTCTTTACTTTTATCCTTTATTAGATTGTCTAATCTAATTGCATGCATGGAACAGAAAAGAAATAAACATTCATAACACTTGACAAGATTTGGTGACCTAGAAACCATCCAAATAGAAAGTAAAACTGGGGTGGCGATGATACCCACAAGATTTAGAACTACAATAATAAATTTGGCATGTTATGTCTTACAATTGACCACTTCTGATGATCTGCCTTGTTAGGAAAAATAAGGACTGTTAGGTCCACCTTGTGAAAGGATTTATACAATACAATTAAGTATGCACTCTATTAGGAGATTTGTGAAGGATTGTTAGGTCCACTCTGTTAAAGCATTTTGACTAATGCACCTATTAGAATGAATCAATTAATGATCTACTATGCAACTCTAATTTGCTGAATAAGATCCTTCTATGTAGTATCATCTGAATGTGATAGATGAGTCTCTACTGTTCCTTTATATTGCTGTAGCCTTCTAATCAATCTGCCTTTTCCTATTCACACACACACACACACACACACACACACATATATATATTCAATGTTGTTGTAATTAATGATTGATGATTTGGATAAAAAAAGTGTCTCACATATATACCTATCCAAATAAATTACATCTACAATTTGGCTACAATAAAATTAAATAGTCTGAAAAATATTCACCAAGTCAGCTCAATGCTGATACTCGGGTCCAGTAATCCACTTGGGTGATATATTGACACTCGAGCGACACAGTGAACTTGGTAACTCTGGCACTCGGTTGACATTGGGTGCTCAGTCCACATTGATCACTGGGAGATGGTATGAAACTCGATTAACACTGGTGACTCAACAAACACTTCTTGGAACTAACTACTCAGTTGACACTACAACTTGGTAGATACTGTCAACTTGATTGACACTCTAACTTCTTAGCTTGGTTAACACTTCAAGTTGTTTGCTCAGTTAACACTACAATTTTTTGGCTCAATTAACACTATAACCATATGAATCACTAAGTTTTTTGGCACTAATTGACAATATGTCTTTCTATAAGGTCTACACCTTTATACTGTAGTTAGTTAAGGTTGTGGGTGTCATCCCCACTACATTTTTTATCCTCTAACTAAGGATTTATACATTACCAAAATCATGGTGTTATGAGTTCAATTGTTTAATATTTTTATGTTATGGTTTTATAAGCATTACGTTAATTTTATTTCAAAGTTATGAGCGGTAATCAACAAGAAACAGTCAATGGTTTAATCAGTAATTGTGGTCAAAAGTTTTTAGTGGTACTGATTCACCCTTACCCTCTCAGTCCCAACTTTCTATTAGTTATTCTAACAATTGGTATCAGAGCCTGTACTCTTGATTTAAAGGTTTGACCACCTGAGAGTTAAAGATCTTAGTCATGGAAGGTTATAGTGATTTTAGGAGAATTGATGGTCTTAAACTGAGATGGAGAATGCATGAGAGTTAATCATGGATCTGAGAAAGAAACTTTAGAAATCTCTGAGGATAAGAAGGAAATTATATGATGAATGGAAGGTTACACAAGAATAAGTTGATACACTTGATACTGCATCTGAAGCAAGTGTGAGTGATGAGTCTGAGACTGCCATAGGATAACTACTTGAAAAGAATGAATCACTTATCAAGCTGTTGGATTTGATGAAGAAATATCTTGATGCTAATAGCTTAAGAATGATGAAACTGATAGAAGGTAAAAGAATAGCCGAGGATGAAAAGATAATTGTAGAAGATGAAAAATGACAAGTTGAAATAATGTTAACTGAGAAAGATAATGAAATCTTAAGGATGAGCCAAGTTCACTACAATATGACTGACCAAATTCTGAATGCAAATCAGGATTGTACCTGAAAGGAATTTGAGAATCAAGCACTGGAAGCTGAAATTGAATGAATGGACAAAAGATTGAAAGATGATAAGGATGAAAATGAAATACTGAGAAGAAATGAAGATGTGCTAAAATCACTGGACAAATAGGTTAAGAATCAGAAGAAATCAAATGACAAATGGGGAATTGGATTCAATGAGAACAAAACTACTGAGAAAGGAGAATCATCTAATGCATAGAAAGATCAAGGTGCTGCACCCCCACCAAAACAAAAGAAGCCAAGTTGTAACTATTGTGGGAAGCATGGACACACTACTAATATCTGCAAAAGTGGGAAAGGTAAAGTACCATGTACTCCTAAATTTGATGGTTATTGTTTTAGATGTAATAATTATGGACATCAAGCTTTTGAGTGTAGAATCAACTTTTCTAACAACATAAGGACACCCAATTTTGATGGATACTGCAAGAATTTCAACAAGTATGGTCAAAAGACTCAAGAGTGTAGATTAAAGAAAAGAAATGACAAGTAATTCTCAATCGAGACAATGCAAATACTAACTAAGTAGACACATCTATACCATGGGATTATAATACAAGGATTTTATGCTTATCTTGTGGAAGACATGGACACACTGATGAAAATTCATATTTCTGCATGAAAGGTTTAACAAAAGGTCATGGAGGAACCCTGGCATTGCATGTTTCCATTTTCATAGGGTAGGACACCTTGCAAGCAGCTACAGATACCGAGGAGATGCATCGACCGAGGATAAATCTACAAAAAGTGCACCATCTACTGTTGAAGAAATAAGAGAACATATGAACAAAACATGGAGGAGAAAGACTTAGGAAGATGGAAATTTGCTTGGAACTATAGAGGGAACCATCTCTATCGAGTATAGTGCAACAAGCTCCACCTAATTGGTGAGAGGTATGTAGGAATTGCATGAGCTTATTATAAATCTTACATCAGTTCCTAAGCAATAGAGTTAAGATCCATATCAACATATAAAGATGTATTTGGATAAGTTGTAGAAATTTTGATTAAAAGTTGTAATGTATGGTTATTTTTTTAGTCGGTTAAACAAAGTGACTATTTTATTGGTTTAAAGATAAAAAGGGACTTGAAAAGTACATTTAATACAAATAATTAGAGTCATTGGAAACCCTAATCAAGGAAAAGCTATAAATAGGTAAATATGTTATTCATTTTGAACCTAACATTATTGAAGAGCATTAAAGCACATTGCATAGTGATCACTCCATTGAGCATTCAAAGTGATTACAAGGTATTTTTGAATCTTGAAAAGAGCTTTGAGTGATATTTATGAGATATCTAGTTTACCAAGTTGTGTTTTCAAAATTGTATTTTATCAAGCATTCCCTAGTCTATTTTTGATTAAGGTAAAAATAGGTTTTGAAAGGACCCCAAAACCTTTTACAATAAGCTACTAGATATAAGCATCATAAGCCCATTACAAACATAGAAATCCTACTATGAACAAAAGGCAGGACCCCGATAAACACCCAGACCCAAAATAGGAAATAAAAGAATTGCCAAAAAAATGCACAGTTTCTAGCACAATTTCTAGCACAACTTCCAGCACAATTTCCAGAACAGAACAAAAGACATTACATATTTCTTTGGTAGGCTTCCTCTGCCTCCTTCTGCATTTCTTCCATTTTGTCAATGGACTCCTTCAGCTCTAGCATCTCTTTTGGGATCTCAAGGATTTTCCTTTTAAGACCACTTTGGGTTCTTGTCCCTGGGCCCAAACTTCCTACCTTATCATCAATGGTAATAGTAGTATTTTCCAGCAAACTTCTTTCCAGGTAAGCATATAAAGCTTTCAAGTTCTAAACTAAAACTTGAAGCCCATCATTGTTGCGTTTGAGAATGACACGTTTCATGTGTCCATTATGACTTATTTATTTTTCATTTCCTGCATCTTTTCTTCTACAATTGCGTTAACTCTAGTAGTGAGCTCCTCATCTCTATTACTGTTATTTACCTTAATCTTCATGTTCTTCTCCATTTCCTCCACCTTGGACTTAAAAGGATCCATAGCTTCCTACATCTCAGTCAATTGATGCTTCATTATCTTCATCTCTTCACTAAGCCAGTCTTTGATACTTGCCCCATAGTCCTCTTTGCTTTTTGGAATTCTGTCATCAATTTCAAAACCCACCACTTCGGGGTCCCTTCTCTGTTTCTTCTTGTTTCTATTTTCAACCTTCAAAATTTGCTGCTCATTTTGGTCCTCCTTGCCCTCGTCCTCATTCTTTTTGTCCTCCTTTTCATCTCCCTCTTTCTCACCTCCCTTAACTTCCATCTCTTGGTTTCCTTTATTATTACCCTTTCCTGCTTCATCAGTCATGGGTGTTTCCTCCTCATCGGTCTGAGACACCTCCTTACTCAGCTGACCTTCTTTTTCCTTAACAGGATTCTCATCATTTGTCTCACGAACATCCTTATCCTTCACAGCCATTTCCTCCTTTTCCTCATTCTGGATATCTTCATCATTGCACTGATTCTCAAGAATTTCATCATCGGTCTCCTCTTGCATTTTTGGGTTAGCCTTATTTTTGGTTGTAACCCTCTTCTTCAAACTTAATTTTTTATTTTCCTTCTTAACATTTCTCGCAATCCCTTTTACCCTTTTGGGGATAGGCTCTGGGATGTGGTTACGAGCATACTCTGAGATCAGAAAAATGAGCCCCACATGGAATATAGGGTTGCTCAATTTCTTTCTATGCTTCGTCACATTGTTATGGAACAAGCTCAAGACGTAAAATGGAAAGGAAACCTTTTTACTGTGCTTGAAGTGATTAGCTAGAACAAAGTGTAGATTGTAGATTTTAGAGTATCTACCATCCAAATTAAAATACTCAATCATCACTATTAGAATCTTCGCCCAGTGGGACTTAATTTTTTTTTATATCAACATAGTCCCCTGTCCCTTTTCTTAACATGGCCTCTTCTTCTTTTGTTTTCAGAACATTTTTGAAAGCTTGACTCCCAACCCTCTTATTATCCCTGTAGAATTTCATTCCCTCGCATGGAAGGCCCGTGACTTAAGAGATAACCCTGAAAGTCAGAGAGAAATATTTCCCCCATAGATGAACCTTCCCATCCTTCCAACCCTCTGCAAATTTTTTTGTTATCTCCATATCCCAGCCATGGAGCTTCTCCAAATACTGTGATACACCTCCCTTTTTCAACCTTTTCCAAACCTTCTTCTTCTATTTCCATTTTGTGCAGTCAATCAGTTCCTCCCTCTTCAGACCACCCCCCATAATGCCCGGAATAATTTTAAAATGTAGGTTATCAGAGGTCTAGAACGCTATACCTTGAGAAGCCTTACTGTTCTAATTTTTTAGACTCAAAATGCTCGTTAACACCCATAATCCGTGCGGGGTCACATTTTTCATTAATCCCCTTTCCTTCACGTGAAAACTCACATGATGTAATGCCCCGCCAGGGAACCCAGGAGAACTTAACCTAAACATGACACTAAGTTCATGGAATAGTTTTTTTTTAAATGTTTACAAACAATAATGATAACAATGCAGAAGTGACACAATGAAGTACATGACATACATGAAAAACAACTCATACATAGTTAACATTTCCTAAGGGTTCCTTGACGTAGAATTACCTAAAAATAATAATATATGATTAACAAATATAAGAACTAACTTAAAGGTTACATAATCTGAGACTAATTACATACATATCATAATAAAACATATGATACCAAAAGTATACTACCTAATCAAAATCCACTGCACAAGTCGCAGGGTATGTAATATTACATAATAAACATTACAATACATCCTCCAAAGGATGTTAACCAATATCTACATATGGTACAAATGTACAACACAAGTAACTGAACAAGTCTCCAAAGAATAGGAAGATGAAACTGTAAGGAAACTCAGGTGCGGAAACAACTTCCTACGCTAATCTCTATAGGAGAGTATTGTGCAAATTCTTTTAAACCCTTACAATTTTAGATTCGTTAACTACTTTAACAAAGATATTGCAACCACATACCATGCATACAGAAAAAATAGAGAATGACACAATGATATACCCTGGGGAAAATTTTCGGTAAAAACCCCAGCACTCCAAAACCTGCACAATGTATTGATCAAAACTATTACAGCTTACAATACACTTGCAATGCAAGTTCTTTCAGAAGATTTCAAAAACCCTTGAAGAAAAATCACGGTAGCATAAAATGTTCCAACAATACACTCGCATCACTACCCTTCACAACCCTAAAAAAATGCTTATATCATGCGCTTCACTTTTAGGGCTACTCCCAAAGATAACCGTATTAGGGTTTTACCATTCTCCGAGAAAATAGGAAACCCAAAAAAAATTTTGGGGCGATGCCCTGAACCCCACGATTGGGGAAGAGTGTACAGTACTCAAATTTATCAGTTGCCACATGTCTTCACCTGTCATTGAATCTTCCTGACATAGCTCTTACGTGTCATAGGAATCCATCATAACCATTTTAGCCATGATCTCCTTACACACAATTCAAGATGCTGACACATCAACATTATTTGCAAGAAATACATTTTACAAACCAAATAATAAGAATAGGAATTATCCAAGGTTGAGACACCTTATTCCTAATAGAAACTGCAACAAGTAACATCTAAGCATGAAGAAAAATTTGTCAGAATCTCAATGGTAATAAGAATCACTACCACTTGACCACATGGAACCAAAGGTCCAATCCCACTGTGTTGAGGAGATAGTAACAGGCTCATCACATGGGGGTATACAACAAGAATGCAAACAATGCATACATAACCCCATAATCAAATGCAAAGGAAGATCCTAGAAGCACTCTAAACCATAAAAAAGAACACTAAATGACACCAAAGGTACTGACACACATAGGGTAACCTAAGCTATATATAGGAAGGTGTCATGATGTACGTTGTATCCTTGAGTTTTGTTCTAGTAATCTCTTAAAGAACTCTAGTACTCAAGTGACTATACACAATGTCAATGACCTCTCAAACTGACAAGGCCACTAACTATGCCTAAACCCACACCTCAAAAGGGGGCAAGCATCATCTCATCCTCCATCTTAGCCTATAATAGCGCTCAAGCATGGGTGAGGCATTATCTTATTAGATTATACTATCCCAATCCTAATAAATTATTATGTTATCACTTGTTACCACTACTTACAATAAGCAATCCTAGCAGCAACTTGTGGGCTCCAGCACTTATTGCAAGCCACCCCCTATTATACAACTAGATAACCTACCCTAGGTTCACAAAAGAGCATCATAAAAGTACATCATAAATCAAATCGCATCCTGCCCATTCAAGTGCACATAGGTTCTCAATAACCATACAATAATCTACAGTGTCCTCACAAGACCAAGCAATACATCATAACTGAATTAGGTTGAGGTATAGAAAATCAGAACTATGACATCATCATAAAATACAAACTGACTTCAACATAATACCATGCAGAAAGTAAAACCTCAAAACCTCTGGATTTATGTTCTAAGAGTTATCTGGCCCAACAGATACCCAAAATATGATAACATAGAAGAATATACAAATCATTTAATCACGCACTCAAAACACATCATGGTACAATAACTTTATATTCAGAATACATTAAATTAAATACAGTGTTAACGTAGGGATAAAAAAAATTATAATCCCTAATCATGCAAATTCATTTATCCACTAAAATTACTATCCCACAATAATAAAATATTTCACATTGGTAAATGTTAACATTATCTATAGATCTATTTATAAAACTAGCATATAAATACATCCAAGGATTAATTACCAATTTTAGTTATAATTATAAAATTATAAAATTCGTAGGTGCAACATAAGCGTCAATATAAGCCATTCAATATTACCTCTATAAATAACTATTAACACAATATGATCTTACTGATTAGTAAGGATCAATTTATAACAATGATAAAAATATATGCCCTCCTTTATCTATGAATTAATAACATTATTAATTAATTTCTCATGATTCCATCCTTAATTAAACTCCCCATGCCATAAATTAATGTAAAACTAATTAAATAGTAAATATAAACTAATTTAAGAATTAATTTAAAATTAATTTTAAACTAACTAAAAACTAACTTAAAATAAACTATCTTTAAACTAATTTAAAAAAAAACAACTATTAAAAATCAACCATATAATAAAATTATTTAATTAAGAAAATTTAAATAAATCAAATTTCAACATTTACTTTTTTTAAAATAAAAATAACATATTACTTAAATACTAATAAACATACAATAAAATATCATTTAAAAAAACATTTTTAATAAATACTAAATACTTCCAATCACCCAAAAATATGTGTTTTCTATTCAATAAGGGCTATTTTGTACAAAGCTGCTATTTTTGAAAACTTGCTATTTTTAGTAAGTTGGCCATTTGAATTCGGAATATTCTAATTTTTTAGGTGAAGGATCATCTTAGTCATATAAGCATGCCAATTGAGTTTCAGTGCCATAGCATCTGTATTGGCGAAGTTATTAAGGATTTACTATTGAGATTTTAGGGTGTGAAACCTTTGAGCTCAATTTTCAGGACCTTAGAGGCTCTGGATCGTGGTCAAACCCTTGGCTTTCGTTAGTTAGCCACTGCAGATGCGATCTCCCCTTTCCGGAAAGTGGCTATAATAGCCAATCGGAGCTACAGTTCAAAATTTATGGCTTTCGGAAGTTGGGCTACTTAATTTCTGTTGGAAATATTCAGGATTAACCAAGTTACTGAGAGGGGAGGGGTGAATCAGTAACTCTGCAAACTTTAAAACATTTCTGCACTTTTATATTCTTTAACCATTCATACATCTAATCTACTGCAACCATGAAAATGTAATCATTCATAAC
>MU224198.1:2882441-2920380 GCA_018584345.1 Thuja plicata
AGGCACCCTAGATGCTAGCACAAGTACATGGGCCACAAGGTCCACCGATGGGTTTCATTGCGCAAGAGACTCATGATGTTGTTGTTGCAGAGCAAGACAGCCTACAGATAGAGTGTGTGCAACTACGTGGGATACTAGGCATGGCTCAGGTGTCCGAGACTAGCCTATAGATAGAGATGACCCGTATATAGGGTTTATTAGCTACGGAGACGGCATGGGTGAATAGGGCAGAGGGGTCACTGGATACCCTACAGGGCAGGGTTGACTCAGGAGATTTTTCCATGGTCGATTTGACATAGGATGCTGCAGAGCTACATAACAACATAGGTACACTAACAGACCAATTGGATACTCTGACCTTATAGCTAGAGCAAGCCACAGAGAAGATCTTGGCATTGACCTCAGAGAGGAATGTAGCATAGTGGCAGGCTGAGACATACATGGCTGAGCGGGATATTGCCAGACAGGCAACTGTTGTAGGTGGGGCTGCGTAGGTTGTCACTGAGGTGTTTGTAGCTCATAGAGATGTGAACATGGTAGGCAGAGAGGAATCCCACTATCGAGAATTGTATCATCAACTAGTTCCTGAGGGACAGAGGCAAGATTACTTAGAGAGGTCTCAATCTCAGAGCATAGTGCAGACCTCAGCATCACAGGGATCTTTGGGTATGCCGCCACATCTGCCACCAGAGAAGGGAGGTGGACCCTTATAGCCACCAACATGATTCAGCAGAGGATCATGTGACACATTTTTGCATTTTGAGATATACATGTATATTGGCACTGAGGTACACATGATGTATTTTATTTATGATAGACACATGTACTTATGGACATTTGATTATATATGATTGATGAGGACTCTTATGATGCCATGGTGTACGATCTATATGCTTTGATCTATATGATGTTTTGATGCATATCCCTATATGATTACTGACATTTGGTGGTTGGAGGATGTGATGTATATGGATGATCTGTTTTGTGTGTAGGATGGTTTCATGATTATGTATATATGATGTATGACTTATGCAGGGTGGACGATGCTATATATATGATGTACTGACATGTGTGGATGCAGGATGTGATGTGATTTGAGGATGTATGCAAATGTATATGTGACATTTCATGAATGTGTATATAGATGCATTTAAATGAATTTTTAACAATGCAAGACTAAAATGAATCTAAATGAATTAACTATGCAAGATTAAAAATGAATCTAAATAGATTATGCAAGATATGAAATGGATCTGAATGGATGAACTATGCAAGCCATGAAATGAATCTAGATGAATTAATTATGCAAGACATGAAATGAATCTAAATGAATTATGCAAGATATGGAATGAATCTAAATGATGCAAGATGAATCTAAATGATGGATTAAGTATGCAAAGTTCTAAAATGATACTAATTAGGCAATTAAATGATTAACTTAATGATGATTAAGGAAATTTAATTATGGACCTAACATGATGATCAATGCGGCCTGAATGATGGAACAACTGCAATATAATGATGGATCTAATGAATCTAATGATGAATAATGAATCTAAAATGATGAATAATGCAACTTAATCTTAATGATAGATACAATAATGATACTAGAGGCAATGGATGTGATGGATGCAATGGGTGCAATGGGACTCATATTTTTTTGGTGTTTCACAATCTTCTGATAAACCAAACAGGTGGACTGTGGAGGATCAGGCAGAGAATGTTAGCAGGACGACGACTCAGGATGTTAGCGTGATGGAAAGAAGACCGAATATGTCATGAATATACAAGAATAAAACTGAGAGATTAATTACAAGCAATTAGTTACAATGATTATGTACAAAGGTTGCTGCCAAGATTTGATTGGATCATGTTGTTTGTCTTGATGTGCGTGATAGTGTAGTATATTGATTGATTAGTTCAAGAGGAAAGATACATCCTACAAGAATCGAAAGGTGATGATGATCTAGATTTAAGTTGACAAGAGGAAGGATACATCCTCAATAGACTCATTTCTCGAAAGATGGGACTCACCAAGTTGATTGGTCAAATGTGCACTACGAGAAAACTGTAGAACCAACATAGGATTTTAATAACGTAACTGTATCATTTTCTGCACCAGGAGCAACTGAGGACACAAGAAATATGTGTGCGTGTGTATTTGGGAACCTGTTAAGAAAGACACAAACACTCAATAAGTCATTGCATTAGCTCGAAAGGTTAGATAAAGCATACAAAACCCACTAATATAGACCTATTTCCTTCTAACTAAGAGGAGTATGATTAGTAACATATTAGCCCTTAGAATATGCTACAATCAGTGACGAATACAACCTAGCATGAAGGATTTTAGATTATAAACAAGCTAAAAAGATGATAAACAAGCATTCTAGCTCTAAGCATGTGAATAATAACATTGAAAAAGTATGAAATATGAAGTGAAATGTTAGTCTAGGATTAATCTAACAGCATAACAATGCATTTTTAATCTAAGGTGAAGGCTTCTTTACTCTCAAAAATGGCTTCTATTTATAGAAGAATGAGAGAGAGAGAGGGGGGACAAGGTGAATTAATGAGTGAAGGGGATCATTAATGGAGGTGTAAGAACCATTAATACCCAAGGCATTAATAAGGCATGGGAGAGACATAGGCTTAAGGCATCTTCATTAATAAGGCATTAATGAAAGCCTTAAAGAAGCAAGGGAGGGTGTAAGAGAGTGGCTTGAGAAAGTGGATCTTAAGGAAGTCAAGCTTGAGAAAGTGGACTTTCTCAAGTGGGTTGAGTTGCTAAGCATTCCTTAATGGAATGTGACAATATTAGGAGGTGGGTAAGGGCTAGGATTAGGATTAGGATTAGATTAGCAAGGGTGAATTGGTTGAGAAGGGTTAGAACCCAGGGTAGAAGTGGTTGGGATAGGTTAGGTTGGGGTTTAGGGGAATATTAATAAATAAATTAAACTTATTTAATTCATTCAAAAATATAGGAATTAATTATTTAAACAATTTAATTACTTTTTAATAATTAGGGGACTATAGCCATTTTAATTAAATTAAATAGGCTAGGGGAATGGGTTATTTTGCAAGTGGGTAATTGAATTTGGGATTTATTTAATTCCTTTATAATTAAATACTATAGCCATGTTTGATTTTGGTTTGATTTTGGTTTGATTTAATTGGTTTGAATTGATTTAAATCATATGGCTATAATAGTTAATATAATTTAGTGATAAAAATCACCTAGGACATTAAATTGATTAGAAGAATTATGCCAAGTAGTAACAGGGTCATTTGGAAATAATCGAGGGTATGATCACACTTAGGAAAAATAGGGTCCATAGTTGGAATAGACCAAATTTAGGTGGTTACATTTGCCCCTCTTTGAATTGATATGCGAGTAGCGCATTGATTCAAAGAAAGTTTTTGATTTAGACTTCAGAAAGATTGAGAATCCCGTTCTTGGTTGTCAAACGAAATGTTAATGAGATCAGTTTTGTACTTGATCAAACCAAACTTATAGAATTGATTTTGAACTTGGTTGTTATCCAAAGATCAATAAAAGATTTTAAGGATATCAATTCCAAACTTGGTTGTCGTCCAAAGATTGATAATACTTATTCTGAACTTGGTTGTCGTCCAAAAAGCCAGTATGAAGCTGCTAGGAGCTTAATAAAAATCTTTTAAACATAAGGAAACATAAGATATTATCTCATGAGAACCAAATATTTCTATCCAATAATTCTGACATAGTCAAGGAAACTGTTATGCCCCTAGTTTGTTTGATAACGAAGTCATTTTTAATGTAATTTTGAGCAAAAATTTAATTGATGATAGTATGATCATGGCCCCTCGGAAATGAAATCAAAGGAAAAAGAATAAATCCCTCAGTTAAAAAGAACATAACACTTGCAAGAAGCGGTTAGGGCAAGAAAGAGTGGATGAGAATAAATGTGTTTAAAAATAAACACACGATTACCAAGTTAATTACGTGAAAATATGAGTTCAATTTTGTTCCTGATAGATCAAAGGTTTTGGGAAGCATGGGTATTAGTAATAAACTTGGATTTCAGATGAATTATAAATATAAAGGAGTTTGAGCTCAAATCCTTATGTTTTTCTTTCAAAAATGCATCATGCAATCTCTAAATGCAGCTATATGCAGATCTTAGGACTTTGTCACTGATTAGCAAATATTGCAACATTTTTATCATCATTGGGAGGTTTTGGAATGGATACCATCTGATAGTACAACCATTACTAATACCCACTAATATTATGAAAGTATGAATACTATGTTTTATTGAAATGTCAGAAATAGATTGGGGCATCAAGGCATAGAAGCCAAGATAAAAATAGTCACCTTCCTTTTAATATACCAGATTTTGAGTAAGGCAAGATATTTGACCCACAATGACCTTGAAAATTCATATCCTTGGGTATATTATGATTCGTATACCTTAGTGAGAATCTGGATCAGAAAATAGACAAGGAAATTGTTTCAAACTCACCGTAGTTTACACATAACAAAGATCGAGATATATGCGGCTATCCACCCATAGTGGTAGCTCTTACCATAAACATCCAAGTCAGGTGAAATTTATAAGATCATTTGGAATAATCACCATACACAAAAAATCAAGAAAACATTATGCCCCTATCCTTGTGACTCTTTGTCTTTGCGCAGACATCATTGAGTAACTAAGAAGACGTAACAAATCATTAATTTGAGAATCAATTAAGTAAAATTTATAATTACTTAGATGCCCCTAGTTAAAAACATCATCAGGACATGAAAGAATCATAATCAAACCATTAGAAAACTGTGTGTTAATTAGTACTTTGTTCATCCATATGTCAAACATAGTAAAGATTCATCAATCAGAAAAATTGTAATACAAGCAATATGGTGTTCCATGTCTTTGCATTGATAGGATAATGCGTTCCTATTTGCGATCCAGTATAGCCTTGTAGGAATTCCATGAATGTAAATGTCATGTCTAATGTTGTGAAAACACACCCTTGTTTTGGAAAGTGGCATTGTTTTGCATGCATCAAGAAACATTGTATCTGTGAGGAAAACCAACCTAGAGCAATCTAGCAACTGTAACTGATTATGCCAGCAAAGATGCCCCCAGTGCAGAATGACTTATTCCTAAGATGTATAGATAGAAAAATCCCAGAAAGGATAAGATAGTCTTTTAGGAAGAATGAAGTCAGCGTATGAGCATAGGCAAAATTATGAAGGCCTAGTATCAGTAGTGCATTAATAGATGGAGTGCAGAACACAAGTGATGCCTGATTGCCAGGTTTTCATCACTTGGCAGGATTCTTTTCTTTCTTTTTGCTACCAAGATGCCTATTTTACCAGGTGTTCATCAAGGCACTTTTCTCTTTTTCAATTTTTTTTCTATTTTTTCTTTTTTAAATGTTTTTGTAGTATCAAGGTGCCTGTTTACCAGGTTTTCACCAAGGATACCCATTTTGTAGGACCTTTTCAACTATTTTTGGATTTTTTCAGGATCAATTTTCTGAATGTTTTTGGTATTTTGCAAGAACTTTTTGCTGTACAGGCTTTGCTAGCCAAACATTAAGTGTAGAACCGCTTCAAATGTAGAGTGTTGATAGGATCTAGAAGAACATCTCCCTCGAGTGTAGCTGATTGATAAGCCCTAGTCCCAAAAGTAGCAGTGATAACATAAGGTCCTAGCTAGAAAAAAATGTCAAAAATGTGAGTGTTGATAGGATCTGGAAGAACGTCTCCCTTGGGTGTAGGTAATTAATAAGCCCCAGTCCCAAAAGTAGTAGTGATAACATAAGGTCCTAGCAAGTTAGGTTCAAACTTTCCTTTCTGCTCCCTGTTAGGGTGGTTCTTAGGATTCTCCTTGAGGACGAGATCTCCTACTTCAAATTTGCGTGGCTTTACCTTTTTGTTGTAACCTTTGGACATACGTGCTTGATACATTTTGAGGTGATCGAATGCTTGTTGTCCGTGCTTGTCTAGTAGGTCTAAAGAATTCACCCTATCTATGTGGTACTGCTCATCAGTAATAAGAACTTGCAAAGATATCCACAAAGAAGGGATTTCAACCTCAATAGGTAATACTGCTTCAGCACCATAGACTAGAGAAAATGGCGTGGCTCCAGTTAGTGTTTGGATACTTGTTCTGTAGGCCTATAGTGCCGGATTCAATTGTAGATGTCAGTCTCTACTAGACTTTCTCACAGTTCTGTGTAGAATCTTGAGAATGTTTTTGTTTGATGCCTCAGCCTGTCCATTACCTTGAGGGTAATAGGTTGAGGAGCAATGTTGAGTGATATGGAACTGTTCACAAAGGTCATCAATGTCTTGATTTTTAAATTGGCCCCCATTGTCTATCACAATTGAAGAGGGTATCCCATATCTACAAATAATGTAGTTCAAAATGAACATAGCCACCTATTTGCCAGTGGCTTTGATTAGCAGCATGGGTTCAACCCACTTCATGAAATACTCAGTGGCCGTAATGATAAACTTTTGTCCATTTGAGGAGTTGGGACATATTTGTCCAACCAAGTCAAAGGCCCATTGCTGAAATGGCCAATCTGTTATGAAAGGTATAAGTTCTCTGGCAGGAGCATGAATAAGGTTTCCATGTGTCTGGCATTTAAGACATGCTTTTGAAAATTGAATAGCATCTTTCTCCATGGTAGGCCAATAATAGCCTACTCTGAGAAATTTCTTAGCTAATGAAAATTTGTTTGAGTGTGATCCACATACACCTTCATGGATGTCTTTTAATGCTAGATCAGACTCTTCAAGTTCTAAGCACCGAAGAAGTGTACCGCTAAGACTGCATCAATATAGGTTGTTAGTTATGAGGATGTAACATGATGCTGTCCTAATCAGGGATCTTTTCTCATTTCTGGATAGATTGGCCGGAATGGTTTGGTCAGAAAGGTAAGCAATGATACTAGCATATCGAGAGTGATCTAGGGTATTTAAGGAACATATTACCTGGTATTTAGGGTTAGCAAAGGCAGGATAGGATATTTATTCCACTAATAAGTCATAGAAAAATTGATGCTCCTCCAGCTGTGACATGGATGCCAAGGTAGCCATAGCATCTGCAACCTTGTTCTATGATCTTGGTATCTGCTGGAAGGTGACAAAGACAAAGTAATTCTTCAGATATTCAACTAGTTGCTTGTAGGGAATCAACTTTTCATCTTTTGTTTGATACTCCCCATTGAATTGATTGATAATTAGTTGGGAGTCAACATACACATGTAACTCAATGATCTTCCATTCCATAGCTAGCTTGAGGCCATTGACCAATGCTTCATATTCTGAGATATTATTGGTGCATGAAAACATCAACTTTTACAATTTGGGAATCTTGTATCCTTGTGGAGTTATGAAGAGAACCCCTACTCTAGATCCTTGTTGAGTGAATGAACCATCAAAGTACATCTTCCATGGATGTTCAGTGAGATGCATGATTTTTTCATTAGAAAATTCAATTAGTAAAGGTTCATCATCCTAGAGTGGTGAATCAGCCAATTGATCTACAAGTACCTGTCATTTGATAGCTCTCCGTTTGACATATTCAATGTAAAACTCACTTAGAATTAGGACCCATTTTGCCAAACATCCTATTAATGTTGTTCTGCTCAAAAGATATTTTAAAGTATAGATCTTAGCAATGAGCTTTACTATATGAGAGAGTATGTAGTGTCTCAATTTCTGTGATGCAAAGACGACTGCTAAGCATGCTTTTTCAATAATGCTATAATTGAGCTCATAAGCGACGAGGGTTCTACTAATGTAGTAGATAGCTCTTTCTTTCTTTGTTTCATCCTCTTGTGCTAGCAATACTCCTAGGGATGTAGCTGTAGCTGAAATGTATAGGAGTAAGGGATTTCCATGAATAGGTTCCATAAGAATAGGTGGAGCAGCTAGGTATCCTTTCAATTCTTTGAAGTTTGCTTCACAGTGTTCATCCCATTATAGTGTTCATCCCATTTGAATATAACCCCTTTATGTAGTATCTTAGTAAAGGGTTGTGCCTTATCTGCAAGTTGGGACATGAATCTCTTGATAGACTGGAGTCTCCCTTGTAGCGTCCTCATTTGACTGATATTACATGGAGGAGTCATTTCTAGAATAGCTTTTACTTTGGAAGGATCTACCTCGATTCCCTTTGCGGATACTATGAATCCTAGGAGCTTCCCTGATTGGACCCCAAAAGGCACATTTCTTTGGGTTGAGCCTGAGTTGGAACTATTCCATTTGATCCAATATCTTTCTTAGGTCAGCAATGTGAGTACCTCTCTCCTTAGATTTAGCCAATGTGTCATCGACATAGTCCTCCATGTTCTTGTGCATCATGCCATGGAATATTGTTGTTATAGCTCTTTGATATGTTGCACCGACATTTTTTAACCCAAATGGCATGACATTCCAGCAAAATGTGCCTAATGCGCATGTGAATGTGGTTTTCTCTTGATCCTTAGGGGCGATCTTGATTTGAATATAGCTAGAGAATCCATCCATTAATGAATACATCTGAAAGCTAGCTGAAAGGTCTATGATTATGTCAATATTGGGTAGGGGGAAGTCATCCTTCAGACATGCTTTGTTTAGGTCTCTGAAGTCCGTAAAGATCCTGATAGATTTATCGGATTTATAAATAGGGACCACATTAGAGATCCATGCTACATAGGCAATGACTCAAATAAATCCAGCTTTCAACAACTTTTCTAATTCTGCTTTCACCAATAATGCAACATGAGGATGCATCTTTCTAAGTTTTTGTTTTACAGGCTTAATCCCGGGAGCTATAGATAAGTGGTGCATAATGAGATTAGGATCTAGCCCTGGCATATCAGTGTAGGACCATGCAAATTTGATCTTCTTCTCTTTCAGGAACTCTATGAACTGTATCTTCTCTTCCTGATAAAGATTGTGCTAGATGAACTATCTAAGGTTTTTCAACAGTGCCCAAGTTCACTGGCTATGTTGGTTCAATCAATTCTGAAGATCGCTCCTGAAAGTGTTCAGGGAGGATATCAAGAGTCTCATCCTTTGGCACCTCTGAGAGGTTTTCACCATTGGATATGTCTATTTTCTTGACTATTTTAAGATCTGATACTGCCACAGAGTGGTTTTCACCATTAGTCTGCTTTTTCTTTTTATTTTTCAGTTTGTGACTAAGAAACTTGATATCCTCATGTGACATTTTTTCACTCCTTGCATTGGTGGAAGAAGGGTAAGGTTCACAAGCATTCAGATAACAAGCTAGGGAGTGGTCATTGGGAAAGTCAAGGATAGGAATAGGGTCTATTTCAGTCCAACCAATTAGGTCTGGAAGTACCAATTTTAGGGAGTCAATTTATGGGAAGGACAACATTGTGTTAGCATCAAGACCATTAACCAACATGAAATGATCTGTTAAGTTAATTTCTTTGATATTTAGATCAATAAGAGAGAGATTGTTGTTAAAAGGGTCATTTTCAGTTATAGATGGATCAAACTCCAGTTACTCGTTAGTCGATATCTCATCATCATCCCTCTGTAAAAGGATGCTTTTTGCTTGTAGCCTATGAAATTTGCATAGACTTATCATCATTATCATTGAAAGGAGTGTCTGGTCATTTACTAGGAGTTGAGGAAGCTGTAAACATGTGAATCATATCTATTCCAATATCTTCAAAGGCAATAGATAGCCGATCCCACTCATAGTTATGAGAGTCTGTGACATCATCATAAGATCTGTTTAAATATTCAACAATGTTTATTTGATAGACTCGGTTAGCTGCTTGTAGATCAAAGTGAGGTAGATCAAGGACATGTGAAATTGTGACCAATTGCCCTCAGTTAGGATGTAGATTCTGTGGCCGGGGTTCCTCTTGAGTGATTGTTTCTATGGCGTCTCCTACCTATTGAATGGGAGGTTGTGCTATCAAAGGAGTGTGAAGATCATGTGGTACCTCAAATCTAGGTACGTAGCGCTCTCCTTGATATTCAGGATCCTCTATACCAATATGTAGTAATCTCTCATAAGGCCATGGTTCCAATATTATTTCATTTGTTTTATCACTCCTTTTTTCAGAAGGTGGACTCCCTTTTGAAGTAGGTTTGTTGGATTGAGTATTAAAACCCAGTCCTATTTTATCTCTGTTGAGGCAGAACCCCATGGGTATGGGTTCAATGATCCCTCATCCTATGTCATTAATAGGTCCCTTTCCTTTGTAACCCATTTGTGTGAGAAAATCATATCCCTTTCCATACTATTCTGGGGATATCTTCACATGTTTGACCTCAGATTCCACTGGTTCTCCTTTGTAAAGCCAGTTCAAGATTGCCTGTTCTTCTATGTTATTTGAAGAAGACATGGATGCCTTTATCATGCTAGTTGCCTTTTGTATTTCTAGCTCTTTGAATGCTAGAGGTGTGAGTGTTGATGGCAATTTCCCACATGATCTCAGTGACACCCGAAGGTCTGTTAGTGAAGGAGTTAGGTCCAGCTTGTACTCTCCCATACATGTTTCTTCGAGTTTCAAGGTCTTGCTAAAACTCTTCATAACCATATCCTTGGTAGTTTTAGGAGAAATGACATCCATAGCCTCTTTGTTGTGTGGAATCATGCTACTTGCTTTGATATTATTGCATGTGTAGTTGGCGTTTGTAGGAATCGTCACTTCTATCCCATTATGTGGGAACTTTATGCATTGGTGATAAGTGGATGGTACAACTTGCATTTCATGAATCCATGGTCTGCCTAGTAGAATATTGTAGGCTAGTGGTAGATCCAGAACTTGACATATGACGTTCCTCTTGATAGGTCTGACTCTGATAGGTAGAGAAATAAGACTCCTGGAGGATCCCTCTTCCTCATCATAAGCTTTGCTGGTTATCTTGTTTCTAGTGTCAATTGTTTGTTCTGAGAGACCCAGTCTCCTAACGAGATCCAGTGTATAGATATTCAACCCTGCACCTCCATCTATCAATACGCGTCTAACACAAGATTTGTGAATAAGGACTTAAATATGGAGGGGCTGATTGTGTGGATGGGTCAATGACTTATCATCCTCTTCAGAAAAGGAGAGGTAGTGTGGCGCTGAGATGTGATTGACCATCGCTTGAAACTTGTCTATATCAATATCTTTTGGAACATTAGCAGTGTCTAGGGCTTGTTCTAGGATTTCCCTATGCATAGTGGATATCTTGAGCAACTCAAAGACGAAAATTTTGGCAGCGGTTCTTTGTAATTGGTCTACCAAGTCATATTTTTCTCTGGGAATAGTGACCACATGTTTTGTTGCAGGTTTAGGAATAGTTATAACAAGAACCTTTAACGTTGATGTGGGTTTTGGAGGTCCTTTGATTGTAACCTAAGCTTGGCTCCATGTGACTCCATTTGAGGAGGATGAGGCACCTTTAATCATGATCACATTGATGGATTCAGTTTTAATATTGAGCATATTAATCACATTATCACTCTTGGAATAGGTGTAGTTTACCTCATTACCTTTCCCTTTAGATGTTTCTTCTTGATTGTAATTAGGAAAAGGTTTGTTGAATGTTGTATGATCTTCATTGGTAGTATGTCTGTCTACTTTGATCTTACCTCCTTCGATGAGGTCCTGGATGACATGTTTAAGTTTGAGACAATTATTAGTCTTGTGTCCCTTGTTTTTGTGGAAGACACAATAGGAGTTATCATCCCACCATCTGGGTTTAACCATTGGTTCCCACAGTTTTGAATCAGGAATCGTAAGAACTTTGTTATCCACCAGCATTTTTAAAATAGTCTCAAGAGGTTCCCCCAAAGGAGTGAATGTTCTTTGGGGTTTTGAAGTCCAGGTTCGTTCCTTGTTGTTATCATTGTTCGCTTTGGGAACAGGAGGTGTTACTTTAGCCTCTTTTCTTGCTTGCATGCCATTGGTTAGATTAAATACCTCAGGTTTAGAATTAATGTTAGAGGCATAAACCACTCCATCATTAACAACATTTTTGTTTTGCTTCCACCATTTAGGCTTGGAGTTGGAGTTACTGCCTTTGTTTTTGTTTTGAAGGGTGATCTCCCCCTTTTTGACCATGCCTTCCTCAATACGGAGGGCATTTTTAATCATCCTATCAAAGCTAGGAGAGTCTTGCATTTGTAGAGCATAGCTCAATTCAGGAACTATATTATTAATGAATATTTCCATCTTCTCCATTTCAGGAATGACCCTTGAATATCATGCAAAAATCTTCCTCCATCTTTACATAGGAAGTGTGTGAATGATTCTCTAGTTTGTTGTTTGGTGTTACATAGGTCCATCATAGTTACATCATGTTGGATGTTGTAGGAGTAATTTTGAATGAACCGTTGCATCAACTCCTTGAATGTCTTGACCTTAGGGTTCAATTTTGAGAACCACTCCATGGCATTACCTCCTAGAATTCCTAGAAATAGTCGCATGAGGTATGTGGGTTCGTGCATGTACTCAATGCTTAGAGCAAAAAATTCCCTTACATGGTCATGGGGATCAGTTTCTCCTATGTACTTGTCATGCTTTGGCCTTGCCACATTAGGAGGAAATGGGACCATAGTGATACTCTTGTCAAAAGGAAATGGACAAATGGTGTCCAAAGAGTATTTTGTTTTGGGTTTCTCCTTCTCTTGTTTGAGGTTGGTGAGCTCTGTTTGCATTAGATTGAGCTATTTAGTTAGAATAGATATCGGGTTTGGTACCTCCTTTTCCTTGAGATTTTCCACATTATAATCCTTGGGTAACTTGACACCTATAGATGCTAGATGGAGGAAGTACTTTTCTTTATCGTCGCTAATTATCCGTTCCAATAGCTTGTGGATCTGTTTACTTTGTTTGAGTTTTTTGTATTCATCTTCAGGGATCTCTTCTTCACTGTCTGACCCAAACAAATTATGTTCAAACTTGGGTCTTTCTTCCTCTTTTGTGCCTTTGGATTGTGCTTGTTTACCATCATTATAACCCTCAAAGGCCTTACTCCATTCGTTAGTGTTGCTATCCATTTGAGGTGAATCTAGATCAAGAAGGGAACTATGTGAAGTTTCTCCTTGAAAGTGTGGTGTTTTAGGAGGCACTTTTGATCCTTTAGTTGTGTACTGGTTGCATCTTGTGTTAACCATGAAGTTTGTTTCTCAACTTTGTTAACATTTTCCAATAGTGCAAGTAAATATTTCAGATCGTTCAAGTGGGCATGTCTAGGTAGACGTAACTGTTTGTTGTTGGTGGATGTAAATGATTCCAGTATTAGAGGGTTAGAACGCCTTGATAGTGAGCTGGGAACCAATTTACTGATAGAAAATGAGTAGACCACACATATTGAACTGATCGTGAAAGACTAATCAAGCATGTAAGGTGGACGTTTCAAAATTATTTTGAAATAACAACAGGTAGACCAGAAGAGACAACAGGAACTAGCTAAAGAGAAAAAAGGGTATCCTAATCAACTAAGACTTCCTAAGAAAAACTGCTACAAGTGCCCACTATCCTGAATGTGAACTCCCAGATACAAGCCTCTGATGATACTAGATATGATCCTAGAATCTAGATACAACTTCTTGCTGACCAAATGCGATCCTAAATACCAAATACCATCGTAGATACTAAATGCAACTCAAGAAAAATAGGATACGATTTTATGATGTCTTTGTCAAGTTGGGTCAGTTTTGAAAAGTTTGTTTTCGAGGTGCGTGAAGTTGCTTTTTTCCAGATTGCGTCAAGAGGTGTTGTAAGGTGTGAAAAACACTTGTACTCCAGGGTTTGAAATTTGTTGATTATTTTGAGGAGCTTATCTTTTTAATGATCTTTTGGACATGTCAAATAGTTTTGCATTGTTAAGAGGGTGAAACAAACACTCATTTTGTCCTATTCTATAGGTGGAGGATGAAAATATTTGCTCATTGACTTAGGTACACACTCAAATGCTGATCAGAATAAAACTATCACCAAGCACGCAATGGCTCCAGTCATGATATTGTATTAGCTGACTCCAAATGCAAGTGAGGGCACGATATGACGAGTGTCTTGGGAAAATTACTTTTTGCCTTGCACAAAGATTATCACCCTTTCAGGGATGAATCAGGTATTCTTTCAATTGAACTTGTTGTAGATTATTGGGAAATCAATTCAAAACTGTTCCCCATAGAATTGTACAAGGCAAAATTGAGGTGTGTAGCCCTATGAGCACCTAAATATATGTAGTCTCGCAAGAAAGATTCAAGCGGCTCCGCTCTACATATACCTAGATATGTTCAAGGAATGATGTTGTAATTCCAAGAATAAAACCAGTTCTATCTTCTGAGGCTTTGGCCTACGAGGAAGCAACTATTTATAGTGAGTTGGAAGGGTCGGCATAAGACCTATCCTCCCTTGGGTCGTTCTCGGGAGATTTTTTCCTCAACCGGCAGGCCCTCTACTATTTAAATGATATGTAACCAGGATTGGTGAGCTTTGGATGTCTGGATTTCTGATTCTTCCAAAGAAGAAGAGCATACTCTCCTATTCTAAGCCATTTTCTCCCAAAGCACTTAAAACAAAATTCATTCCCTCAAGCTATGTTGAGCTTGATTTAGTTATTCCTATTTTAAAGAAAACAGGATGCTTGAAAGGGAAATTTTGTCTTGTTCAATTAACCATAATAATTTAATGATTTGTGTTGTTCAATTTCTGATCCAAAAAGAATTAAGCGATCGAACTTGTTATTTGATCCCACATACTTAGTGCTTTGTGTTGTTCATTTACCATTTCCAAATTTAGACGATGTGTTTTCTTTGTTCATTTACCCCCAATTTCATCGCAAATGATAAGACAACATCCGATTTTATGATTTTCCTCAAGAGGAAAAGAGCATAATATCTGGTTGTTTTAGCAAGTGGAGAAACAGTATTAAGTTTGGAAAGCAAGTAAATAAAAGTCAAGATGGGGGTTTGGCAACCTGTAAAACCATGTTAGTATCTATTTAGTTCAGCTCCGTGAAAACCTCCAAAAATACCCTGCAAACACTTATCAAGATGCAAAATACACAAACACCACTTTGTCAATATGTTAGGATTAGGTAAACTGAATGCATAAGCTTTTTAACTAGATGCGAGCCTAAATTTGTACTAAATGTGACACAGTATACCGTATATGAGCTTTTACCCTGAATGTGATCCCTTGCTGACCAGATGTGAGCCTAAACTAGAAATGACCTGGGAAATCCTTGATGCGATCTGACTTTTCTGCTGTGCGATGGCATATCCGGGATGCGATCCTGAATGATTAAAAATGATCTTGTGAGAAAATCCTGAGCATGCAAATTGGCAAAAAAGTGTTAGAAAAAGAGGCCAAGTTGGAAATTGGGCCCCACGGTGGGCGCTAGAAATGTGCGTGTGTATTTGGGAACCTGTTAAGAAAGACACAAACACTCAATAAGTCATTACATTAGCTTGAAAGGTTAGATAAAGCATACAAAACCCACTAATATCAACCTATTGCCTTCTAACTAAGAGGAGTATGATTAGTAACATATTAGCCCTCAGAATATGCTACAATCAGTCATGAATACAACCTAGCATGAAGGATTTTAGATTATAAACAAGCTAAAAAGATGATAAACAAGCATTCTAGCTCTAAGCATGTGAATAATAACAATTAAAAAGCATAAAATATGAAGTGAAATGTTTGTCTAGGATTAATCTAACAGCATAACAATGCATTTTTAATCTAAGGTGAAGGCTTCTTTACTCTCAAAAATGGCTTCTATTTATAGAAGAATGAGAGAGAGAGGGGGGACAAGGTGAATTAATGAGTGAAGGGGCTCATTAATGGAGGTGTAAGAACCATTAATACCCAAGGCATTAATAAGGCATGGGAGAGACATAGGCTTAAGGAATCTTCATTAATAAGGCATTAATGAAAGCCTTAAAGAAGCAAGGGAGGGTGTAAGAGAGTGGCTTGAGAAAGTGGACCTTAAGGAAGTCAAGCTTGAGAAAGTGGACTTTCTCAAGTGGGTTGAGTTGCTAAGCATTTCTTAATGGAATGTGACAACATTAGGAGGTGGGTAAGGGCTAGAATTAGGATTAGGATTAGATTAGCAAGGGTGAATGGGTTGAGAAGGGTTAGAACCCAGGGTAGAAGTGGTTGGGATAGGTTAGGTTGGGGTTTAGAGGAATATTAATAAATGAATTAAACTTATTTAATTCATTCAAAAATATAGGAATTAATTATTTAAACAATTTAATTGTTTTTTAATAATTAGGGGACTATAGCCATTTTAATTAAATTAAATAGGCTAGAGGAATGGGTTATTTTGCAAGTGGGTGATTGATTTTGGGATTTATTTAATTCCTTTATAATTAAATACTATAGCCATGTTTTCTTTTGGTTTGATTTAATTGGTCTGAATTGATTTAAATCATATGGCTATAATATTTAATATAATTTAGTGATAAAAATCACCTAGGACATTAAATTGATTAGAATAATTATGCCAAGTAGTAACAGGGTCGTTTGGACATAATCGAGGGTATGATCAGACTTAGGGAAAATAGGGTCCATAGTTGGAACAGACCAAATTTAGGTGGTTACAATATGCAGGACTGAAGCTCATGGATTGGGATAGTACAATGTTATGGACAATAATATACAAGATTATGCATACAAAAGCTTAGGATATGAGATAGGAGGATCACTTCAGACTAATGCGTATGATATGTGAACACCCAAGGAATATGGGAAATGCGGAGGTTAGTGGAGATGTGGTGCTGGTGATGGAAGGAAATGAGATTTTGATAGATAATGGAATGGTCCATTATGTGTGATGCCCGTTTCTAGGTTTTCATCATGCATACTTGTCCAAGGCACCTGATTGCCATGTTTTCACCATTGGATGAAAGTTTTCTCTTTATTTTTCTTTTTGATTTCTTTGGATCTTTTTTCGATGTTTTTTATATTGCCCAAGTGCCTGTTTACAAGATTTTCACTGGGACAACCATTTTTTTAGCTTCATTTTTCTACTTTTTTTAGAGAGATTTTTTTTAGGACTGTTTTACGTTATTTTTGTGCTTTCTTCAAGAATTTTTATACTTTTTTATGGATTTTCTCATATAACTAGAATGAACAACCAGCTGTCAGGCATAGAAGCACCTAAGATGAATGATGTTGATAGGATCAGTCAATGGTTCTCCTTTAGGAGTGGAGAGTTGATATGCCCTAGAACCAAAGCATGCAATGACAACATATGGACCTTTCCAGGTGACTTCGAACTTGCCTTTCTTTTCTCGATCTGTACACACTTTCTGATTTTCCTTCAGCACAAGATCTCCCACCTGGAACTGGCATGGGTGGACCTTCTTGTTATAGTTCCTCTTGAGTCTATTCTGGTAAAAAATTAAGTGATCATAAGCTTTCTAGCACTTTTCATCTAGTAGATCAAGCTGTGTGATTCGTGCCACTCAGTAATCTTCATCATCAATTAGGCCTCTCAGTGATACTCGGAGGGAGGGTAGTTCAACCTCAATTGGTAAGACTGCTTCATCATCGTAGACTAGGGAGTATGGAGTAGTTCCAGTAGGACTATGCTAGGAAGTGTGATATGCCCATAGGGCGGGGTTGATCTGGAGATGCTAGTCATGACCAGTATCATTGACAACTTTCTTGAGGGTTTTAAGGAGGGTTTTATTAGTTTCCTCAGCTTGGCCGTGACCTTGCAGGAAATATGGACTGGAGAAACAATGCACAAAGATCACTGACATGTTAATTTTCAAATGGTGTACCATGATCTCTGAAGATAGTGGAGGGTATGCCAAAGTGGCAAACAATGTGATAGAGGATGAATTTGGATATCTGGATGCCAGTAGTGAGTGTGAGCGGAATCGCTTCAACCCACTTTATAAAGTACTCTATTGCTGTGATTATGTATTTGTGGTCATCAAAAGAGAGGGGATTAATCTTACCAATGAGTTCAAAACCCCAACAAGAGAAGGGCCAAGGAGGCGCAATAGGTCTAAGGTCCTGAGCAGGAGCATGGATCAAATTAGCATGATGTTGGCAAGGTAGACACTTCTTGAAAAACTCACAAGCATCATGTTCCATTGTAGTCCAATAGTACCCTGTACATAGAATTTTCTTGGCTAGGACCATGTCACTCATGTGGGCACCACAGATTCTAGCGTGTACCTCTTGTAAAGCATGGGAAGCTTTGTTTTCAGCTAAACATCTAGAGAGCACATTGTGATAGCCTCGATGATAAAGGGTATTGGCTACGAGGGTGTAATGGGATGCTCTACAAATAAAGTTTTGGCATTGGGTTGCAGTGAGATGAGGGGATATGATACCATTTTGTAGGTATGCTTGGATATCATGGTACCACGGGGACTGAGGACCAACCAAGACACATACGTGATTTGATTCATCATTCTCATGAGCGGGAGCATGTAGTTGCTCAACTAAGAATTTGCATTGCGTAGACTCGTGAGGAATCTCTAGGAGGGAGCCAATTGTGGCCATTGCATCAACAAACTTATTTTTCAAGCATTGTACCTGTGTTATCTACAAGTGGAGAAAGTGTTCTTTTAGTTTGTCAACCATCTACTTATATGGCATCAATTTGTTTTCTTTGGATTGATACTCATCTAGGACTTATTTGATGATGAGTTGGGAGTCCCCAAAGACATGTATATCTATGATGTTCCATTATATTGCCATGCAGAGTCCTACAATTAGTGCCTCATATTCTGCAATGTTGTTTGTGCAGGGAAATCCCAATTTGAATAACATAGGGATGTAGTCATCCTGAGGTGTGACAAAAAATATTCATGCCCCTGCACCATGAGCCGTGTAGGACCCATCAAAGTAGAGTTTCCAAGTTGGTTGTTCTTCTATCATGTATAAATGCTCATCTGTAAATTCTATGACCAAAGGATAAGAATTTACCAATGGTGCTTCTTCTAGCTGGTCAGTAATGACTTTCCCTTTAATGGATTTTTTGTTGACATATTGAATATCAAACTCACTTAGCAACATAACCCATTTTTACATTTGACCTGTGAGTGTAGTCTTGGAGAGTAGGTACTTGAGAGGATATATCTTGGAAATGAGCTTGGTTGTATGACTAAGCATATAGTGGAAAATTTGTTGAGTGGAAAAGACCACTACCAGACATGCTTTTTCCATAGGAGAATAATTAAGCTCATAACCCACTAAGGTTTGACTGATATAATAAATAACTCTTTCTTTGCCTTTGTCATCCAATTGAGCAAGGAGTGCCCCCAGTGTCATGGTAGTAGCAGAAATGTATAGGATGAGTGGTCGATCAGGTACAGGTGGTACCAAGATGGGTGGATTTGCTAAGTATTCTTTGATTTTGTTGAAACTCTTCTGACATTGAGGATCCTACTTGAACATGTTATCTTCTCACAGGAGATGAGTTAATGGTTGCAACTTGTCTGCTAGTTGAGAGATGAAACGGTGCACAAATTGTAGCTTTCCTTGGATGTTGCGTAGTTGTCGAAGTGTTTTTGGTGGAGGCATCTCTATGATATCTTGTACTCTCTGGATTGATTTCTATGCCTTGTCTAGATACAATGAACCTTAGGAGTTTTCCTGATGTGACTCCAAAGACACATTTCTTAAGGTTGACCATTAAGCAACAGTGTCCAATCCTGTCAAAGATGCATTCCAGAACATCTAGGTGATCTTCCCTTTTTACTAATTTTGCCAAGATATCGTCCACATAGTATTCAAGAATCTTGTGGATCATGTCATGAAAAATGACAGTCATGGCTCTTTGATAGGTTGCCCCAGCATTCTTTAGGCCAAAAGGCATCATGTTATAGCATAAGGTGCCCCAAGGGGTGGTGAATGTTGTCTTATGTTGATCTTCTTCTGCAATGTGGATCTGATTAAATCCATAAAATCCATCCATGAGTGACAACATCTCATGTTCTGCTGTGAGATCCACAATCATGTCTATGTTTGGCAGGGGGAAATTGTCCTTGGGACATGCCTTATTGAGATCTCTAAAATCTATACATATCTTGATTGATTTATCAGGATTAGAGATGGGCACCATGTTAGAGATCCAGTCATAATAGTCAATGGGGTGGATGATTTTGTCTTGAAGTAAATTTTCTAGCTCTGCTTTGACAAGTAATGCTACTTTAGGGTGCATCTTTCTGAGATTTTTCTTGACAGGCTTGATGTTTGGGTCCACTGCTAGATGGTGAACCACCAAGTTGGGGTCTAATACTGGCATGGGGGAGTAAGACCATGTGAACTTGTTGATGGATTCCTTAAATAAAGTGACAAGATCACTTTCTTCTGCTTCAGTCAGAGATGCTGCTATTTATGTGATGGAGGGAGTCTCTTTGGTACCCAGGTTGATAGGTTTTGCTTCTTCAATGAGAATCGATGACTGTTCAAGCTTGTAATCACAAATCAAAGGAAGAGGAGAATCTTCATCCTCTGGTGCCTCAGAGAGGTTTTCATCAGGGGATACACCCTTTTTTTTTACTATTTTATGATCAGATAGCGTCCAAGAGGGGTTTTCACTAGGGGATCAATTTTTCTCTTTTTTATTTTTGTTTTTTGTTTCATTTTTGTGGCTGAAGTTCTCCTCTTCCCCAAAGTATGCCTTCGGGTCTAATTTGTAGACATGTGATGAGTCTTGCCCCTAGTCATTATTTTGCTCAATTTCTCCCATAAAGCTTAGGAGCACGTCCTCACTTTGGAACTCATCAATGTGCACGACACTTGGTTGGTCCCAGTCTATGAGTTTAGGATGGCGAAGGGGAAGGTCAATGAAGATGATGGAAATTTGTTTTAGGATAGAATTTCCCAGGAAGGTTTCATCATCGAAAACATCATCATAAGCTCTCACAACTTTCTCTTTCAGGATATCTTTGATGTTAGTGATTTCGCCCAGGGATGGATAAGAGGAAAAGATGTTTTCATTGGTGCCCCCATTCATATCAAAGACCATGCCAAGGCCCAGGTGCTTTTCCATTTGGGTAGGTATAATAGGATCTTTCATGCCTTGCTCTTCATAACCAAGGCCACCTCCTTGGTAGTTCCATTTTTCTGTCACCATTTTGTGAGTTACAGGGTACTTATCTTTGAAATAATTGAGGCAACTTGTGTCCTTGGGTGGTGAATATTTATATAGCCATTGGTTGATGTTTGGTGTCATTTCCTGGCCAGTCAAAGTACCTTTTAAGATAAAAGTGGTAGGACCAAATTGTAGTGCCTTAGTTGTTTTTGATTCTCTCTTGCTTAGATTAGGTTGGTGGCCTTGAGTGTGTGCATCAATTAGTAGCACTCCAACAATGAAGGCATCAGATAAACTATACTCACCACAACCTTTGTTGTTGATCTTGACTGTGGATAAGGTGGAAGAGAGGATTATTTCTGGGTCTAAATTTGTTTGAGATTAACTAGCGGCAGAAGTACCAATATCGATCCTGGGATAGTGATTGGAATGTGGAAAGGATGCTTCCAATACATTGCAGTATGCGAAGGGCTTGGGATCTATGTGGATGGTGATCTCAATGCTATTATATGGGAATTTGATGCACTGATAGTAGGTGGAGGGGACAGCCTGCATAGAATGAATTCGTGGGTGTCCAAGGAGGATGTTGAAGGGAAAGGTCAAGATCAACAACATGACATAATGTCTCTTGGATAACTATGCCCACTTGGATGGGCAATGATATGGTGCCTTTAGAAGTACGCTTCAGATTGTCATATGCTTTTATTATGATGACATCATTTGTTATATCAGCTTAAGTACAACCCAACTATTTTATGAATTTTAGAGTACACAAGTTTAGGGCTGAACCATTATCTATCATGACACGTTTGATGGAAAAATCTTTAACCATGACAACAATACGGAGTGGGAGATTATGATTGGGTTCTTCTAAGGGCACGTTTGTTGGTTTAAAGGAGACCCCACAAGATGCAAATAGGTTTCTGACAAGGTTTTGGAATTTAGTGAGGTTGATGTCGCGGGGAACATGGGATTCTTGCAAGGCTTTATTGAGGATCTCTTGATAGGTGGGTGATGTGTGGAGAAGATCCAGGATGGAAATTTGGGCTGGAGTATTCCCTAGGTGTTCCAAAATGTTGTATTGGGTCCTAGCAGATGGGGCGGGACCAGCACCTATGACTGTTATCCTACCTCTATGAGTGGTGATGGTGCATTGGTTATTAGCACCCTTGACATGGATGACATTAACAGAGGAATGGACTTGGGATATGCAGCTGATGAGATTATCGTAGTTGATATAAGCATTGGTATAATATTTTTGTCAACATTTTCTACTTGTTTACCCTTCCCCTGATCAGAGGACTGGGTAGGATTGCTTGAGCCTATACCTGAAGTGTGTTTAGGGAAATGTATTTATATAAATTTTAAGGCCTACGTTTGGCAATGATTGGGTAGGAGAGTCCACTTTAATCTCCTTGCGGTCAATGAGATCTTGAATATAGTGTTTCAGCTTCATGCATTTGAGGGTGGTGTGTCCCTTAACATGGTGGTATTCACAGTACTCATTGTCTTTATACCAAGCTGGATTAGGAGTTGAGTCATCAAATGGATTTGTTTTAGGATACATGACTTGGTTAGCTTGGACTAGCTTGCAAAAAATGACATCTATGGGTTCACCCAAAGGGGTAAACATGCATTGTGGTGCATTCAACATGCGAGGTCTTTGTTGTCTAGGTGGGACTGATATAGCATTTCTTTTATTCATAGGACCTTGATAGTTGGGTTGATAGGATGTCCCCGAAGGGGGATATATAGTCATGACTTGAGGGCACATATTTTGTTGGTAAGTTAGTTGGGAATACACAGGATTGGGTTGTTGATACATGGGAGGAGGCTGACGGTACATTAGTGGTGCTTGCTGATAAGTCTGGGTAGGTGCATTGGGACTGGCTACCACAACCTGAACATGTTTGGTGTCAATGGCTCTATCTATTACCTTGTTTTTGTTCTTTTTCCAATATCATGATCGATCATTGTTATGTTTGTCAGGCTGGGATTCTTTTTAGTTCTTGATGGCACCCTCTTCTACAAGACCTCATTCAAGATCCATACCTTTGATTTTGATGTCGTGATAAGTTTGTATATAGTTCATACACATGTGATAGGAAAGCTTAGGATGGAGGTTGTTAATGAAGATTTTGATAAGATGTTTCTCTAGGGGTTAGTAAGACAACCTTGTAGTAAGCCCTTATGAGTGCTGAAGATAATCAACTAGGCTCTCTCCTCCCTTTTGTTTGGAATTGCATAGGTCAAGGAGCGAGAGTTCATTTTTGACATTATGTGCATATTGGGCCACAAAATTTTTAGATAATTCTGTGAAAGTAGAGACTGTGTCGTGAGGAATTTTGTAAAACCACTCAAGAGTGGTTCCTCCTAAGCTTTTTGGAAATAGTCTCATGAGGAAATTATCACTATAAGCCACTTCTTGGCAAGCCATGTAGAATTATTTCACTTGACTCACAGGATCTCCCTTCCCCCGATATTTATCAAATTTAGGTGTCTCAAAATGCTTGGGGAAGGGTATGGTAGTGATAGGTCGATCAAATGGATAAGGACATACCTCTTCAAAGTTGAATGTTTTAGCCTATGTCCCAGCTTTTAGCTCCTTGAGAGCATTCTTCATTTCCTCCCATTCATGATTGATTTTCATGGGAGGATTGTTAATTGTGATTGCATGGTTTCCTTGAACCTGATATGGATCAAATGGCAAGTATGGAGGATTCTATGGGGGATATTATGGTGTTTGGTATGATGATTTATGGTCAACGTATATGGGCTATTGTGGTGGAAGTTGTGGTTGAGAGGAATATTGCAGTGGAGGAGGTGTTGGCGCTTGATAAGATTACTGCAACTGCTAGAAATATGCTTGTATTTTCTACGGGGTTGGATAGGTGGGATGAGCCTTTTGCACACCTATATAGGATGGAGGATAGGTGGTTTGTGGTAGAATGCCCCCAGTGGGAACATGGAATTGTTGTGGAGGTGGAATTGTTTGTGATGTTGCAGAAGATGGCATGGATATGTAATTGGCAGAATGAGTTTGTTGTTGTTGCATGGGTTGGATGAAAGGATTAGCAAACTGTTGTAGTGGTTGTGCCATGAGGGGATTTCCCCCCTACGTTTGTCATTGTGGCTGCTGTGTAGTTTGGATGGTGGGCATTGCAGTTGCGAAGGGGTTGATTTGTTGTTGTTGTGCTTGGGATGTGAATGAGCTGGTGATTTGTTGCTACAGTTATTGTTGTTGGGATGGTTGCTAAATGGATTTTTTCTATTGAATAGGTTGTTGTTGTTGTTGGATAGGTTGTTTTTGCTTCTGTTGGATAGGTTGTTGTTGCTACTGTTGGATAGGTTGTTGTTGCTGCTGTTGGATAGGTTGTTGTTGTTGCTGCTGGATAGGTTGTTGTTGCTGTTGGATAGGTTGATGTTGCTGCTGTTGGATAGGTTGATGTTGCTGCTGTTGGATAGGTTGTTGTTTCTGCTGTTGGATAGATGGGGTGGAAATTTGGGGTATGATGAAGGGGTTTGTGGATGGTTGCAGTATGGGGGGATTTGGGTTGAACAATGTTTGACATGAAACTGTTGGCATTCATTATGATTGCGTTACTGGTGGAGAAGGAAAAGTGGACCCTTGTGGAAATAAGGGTTGGTTATAGGCATTGGTAGGTGGCATGCCTATAGTGAAGAAAGGTGGAATAGGCATCGAGACTTGGGTGCTTTGGTGTTGTGAACTGGTTATTGTACTTTGAACGGGCTGAGTAGGGATGTGTGGAATGGTGACTTGTTGTATGCTAACTGGTGGTGGTGGAAAGTTTGCAATGAATGTTGGGATTTCTTATGAAAGAGGAGCAATTGTGGCTTGCAGAGGTGCCTACATAATGATAGGGGGTATTGTTTGTGCTTCAAATGTGGCATCAGGAGGCAGGGCTCCCGAGGTAGATGAGGGTGTTGTGTGCATGATGGAGGGTGGAATGGATGGATGAACTACTTGCATGATAAGAGTTCCCACTTGTAGGGCTCGTTGAAGTGTATCAAAAACTTTGTTTCTAGTGGGATGAGGATGTTCCCCTGGAATTTCCATAGGCCATGTGACAAGTTTTGGTATAATCCAAGGTGGGAGTTGAAGTCCTTGTTATTGAATGTCCAAGAGTACCTGATTGTTGTTGCATCCACTCATGGAATTTATCATGTGGACATGCACTGGATGGTTGATAAATGTTTCCATGGTACTCAGAGTGGGAGTTTCATTAGTGTCTACCCAGATATGTTCAATTTGATCATTGGGCTGAGGTGCATACGTAACCATGGCATTGGTGTTGTCAATCGTAGGATTAGATGAGCTAGCAGCGAGATTAGGATCCATGTTCTTCCTCTTCTTAGTGGCTCATGTGATAGGTGGCATGAAATGACTATCCTAAAGGAATATGAGATGCAAAATGTGATGCAAAAGATGCGCCTAGGAAGCTAAGGGTGATGATGCTAGGATTAGGATGTGTCCAAAATGGTGAATATGCTCCTAAGGACTAAGGATAACTTGGCGCATGCACGGATTAAGGGTTGCTTCCTTAATTTAAGATCAAGTGGATATGATTGTCTACCTAAGACACACTTGTGGTCTTCAGCAGATGAGATTCTTTGTTAATGCAAACCAACCTTTTGATCAAGGTGATGATGTTGCAAAAGATAAAGGAGATTATCCTTAAAAATGCTTAGTTTAAGGACATTCAAGAATGGGGTTTGATTAAGATGTAGGTTTTTTAGCAACTCAAAAGGGGATGCAATACCAATTGAGGGATGTGATTAAGGATTCTTTGGATGATGATTAAGATGATGCTAGGCTAATTAGTATTGATTTGATTAATGCAGGATAATGCTAGGATGAGTGTGTGATGTGTTTCTAAAGATGACAACCTAAGGGAGGTCCTAAAATGCAAGCTAAGTGAGCTTAAGAAGAGGAGGAACTTTCATTTGTTGTGGTAAATTGACTAGTCATATTGCTCAAATCCAACAAAAGCAGAGTTTAGATGATATTTTCCCATGAAACAAGCAACCTTGTTGTTGTAGATCACTTTGTCAAATTATTCCCATTTATGAATCTCTTGTTTGACAGAATCAATGATGTGTTGGTACTTGGTAGCCTCTCGGGTTATGTTTTTCTGTTCTCTTTGCATGGGTGGTTACGAAGTTTTTACCTTCTTATGCTTCTTGGAATCGGTCATGTCCTATAAATAGATCTGATCTTGGATGAATAGTTGGAGGTTTTAGGACATATCTCATAAAAGACCAACTTCCAACTTCGCAAATGGACATTGTCTTGATAATTTGGAGAAAGTTTGATCTTGTTTTGATTTTCAATAGATTTGTTCCATGGCAAGAACCAATTTCAGCATAGTCAAATCAGAAAATAACAAGCATGTGTCTGAAGACAATTTGACAAGGGACAAAGCAACCTTGAGGGATACAAGCACATGACAAATTTGAATGTTGGGTATTTCGTTCATGTTTTGGATTTTGTCAATGTTTTTCAAGCACTTCAAGCACAAAATCTACCTAAGGAATTGGCATAGCATGAAAATACTTGCTTGTAAGATTAGGCACACACATAAGAGCTAATCAAAATATGACCGTCACCAAGCACACAATAGCTCTAGTCATGACGTCGTATTATCTGGTTCCAAATGCTCAGGGTGGCATGAATGTACGAGTGATCTTGGGAAGGTTACTTTCTTCCTTACACAAGAATTATCACCTTTCGGGGGTGTTCTGGGTAGCTTCTAAGCCTAGAGTGTTTAGTAAGGTTCTCCATTCGATTGTATCCTCTATTTCCACACAAGCATGATTTAGGTGTATATCCCCATAGAGCGTCTTGACAAAAGTGGTCATGTAAAGATGATTGAGACCACAAGGCTGCACTTAAGTTAGTTGAGAGTCGAGTATAAGCTCAAATGCCAATTGACTCCCGAGGATTTAACCCCAAGGAGTAAATTTGATTAATGTGAGTTAGAGTGGTGTGGCTTACACCTCGTTCTCATGTGGGTTGTTCCTGAGAAATTTTTTCCTCAATCGGTAGGCCCATCTTAAGGATTTAAATTAAATTAGATTTTTGACAAAAAGGATTCTAGATTTATGATTCTCCCATAAGGGGAAAAGAGCATACTCTCCTATCCAGTATCATTTTCTCCACAAGCATGCAAGACAAGCTTTGTTCTTTCCCAAAAGATTCAATTATTTAACACTAAGTAAGTGTGTCTAGGTTTTTGATCTTCCCAAAAGGGAAGAGAGCATAATCCCCTAACACTTAATTAGAATTAGACAAGAAAATATAACTAATTAGTCTATGTGCCTAAAAAAGATTAACACAAACATGGTCGTTTGGTCAATTTTGATGTGAGGCATCCTGCAAGAAAAATATGAGTAGTTTCAAAGTTATGTCTTTGACAAGCAGTGCTGCAAGACAACTGATTAGTAGTCTTAAATTCAGCCTTTGACAAGCATTAAAAACACAAAAACCACTTAACAATTGTTAGTACATGATAAAAACAACTTTGATAGAGCACAGATGTCGATTCAGAGCACAGACGCGGATTCTTGTTTTAGCCTAAGGATGACAGAATGCAAAAAATAGGCTAAAAACACAGAAAACCAGAAAGTGGCTATACCAGTCAGAGACGCTGATTTGTGGAATGTAGACGCTGATTTTGTGCAGATGCAGGTTTGTGAATCGAAGATGCTGGTTCATGAACCAGCGTTTACGTCGATGCTGTTGTACCTATAAGCACAAAAAGATAGCAAAAGATAGCAGACAACGTTAGTTCTTTCTTCTTTCTAGTCTTTAATCAAATCAAATTCAGCCATTTCAAACTTTCCAAACATTAAAAAGCTAATGTTCCTTAAGAAGCTGTCAAGATTTGTTTCTTTTAATGAATTTTTAGCACTATAACACCTTGTAAATAGATCTCTGCTAAAACAAAGAATGCTAAAATGTTTAAAATCAGTAAGAAACACAACTAATCTTGATAGATAACAAATGATGTAAGAAACACAACTAATCTTGACAAAAAAAATTAAACAATCAAGTCTAGTCGGAGATGCCAGTCCAGGTCGCAGATGCAAGTTCAGTGCAGACGTCAGATGATAGTTCAGGGAGAACTGACATTTGTGCAGATGCCTCTGCGTAAAATGCAGATGATGATCCACGTGCTTGGAAAAATTTGGAATAAATAAGACTAGAAGTTAGAAGAATTTAGGGACGTGGGTCCCACTGGGCATGCCAGAATGTGTATGGTGAATTATTAAATCTATTGGGAGAAAGCTCAAACATGACAAGTTAGTGGGTTAACACATAGAAATCCATAGAATGAGAAGAAAACCAAAAAGACTTCATCAGAACATCAGATTGAGCTTAAAATAAGTAAATTGCACCCTATTATTACTTATTTGATTTTCTCTTGATAAATATATGTAGGTGTGCTCTCTCAAACACACAAAATGCAATGATTCCCAATGCAAATGCAAGATTTTAATATGCAAGAAGAGAGA
This sequence comes from Thuja plicata, assembly GCA_018584345.1. NCBI lineage: Eukaryota > Viridiplantae > Streptophyta > Pinopsida > Cupressales > Cupressaceae > Thuja > Thuja plicata. The sequence goes on from MU224198.1 coordinate 2,911,015, forward strand.
TTCAAGAACTAGTATGAAGAACTAGTCTCAAATCTTCTTCAAGATGATAGATTTAAACTATGAAATGATATGCATATGCAAAGAACTATGATTCATTTACCAAATTGAATCCTAGCATGTAATTTCTATGTGATTTAAACCTAAGAACATGAGCATAAAAACAAGCAATGAAGTTCTAAAGTAATTCTAACATAACAACAATGCAAATTGAGAGATGCAAAATGAATAGGAGAAGTCCTCTATTTATAGATTTTTTGGAGAGAGGAGGCTTGGATGAAGTGGCACCTATGTGGCATCCACATAAGATCCACATAAGGGACACATAGGTTTGAAAAGATGGCCAATTTTGAGTCAAAATTGGCATTTAATATTGAGTAGCTCAATATTTCCAAGTGGGAGACAAACTTGTAAGAAGAAATTAAAGAGGAATGGGTGAGCTTTTTGGAGAGAATTTCCCCATTTGAGTGAGCATTCCATTAGCCTTAAAAAGGTTAGGAATCACCCATTAAGGATGATTAAAGGACAGTTAGGTGGGTAAGTATACTTAGGAAATGAGGTGATGGGAGTAGGGTAGGAATAGTGTAGGCTATCTAGGTTGGACTAATAGGTTCCTAGCTAGGGTTTAGATTATAATTCAAATTAGATTTGAATAAATCATGGTTTAGAAGAATTAGGAATATGGAGGATTTAATAAATGCAAATTTATTAAAAAGGAGATTTTATGAGACAAATGTATTTAAATGAAAGACATTAGAATAGTATTTAAGCTATTGATAAATACTAGAAAATGAAACTATTTAATTGATTGAATTAAATAGTTAGAGGAATAAGAGGGAAAATAATATTAATAATAATATTAATATTTTTGGACATCTACACATATTAATTTTGGGAATAAGTTTATTATTTCATACCTGACAGCTAGAAAAGTGATTATCCTTTGAGAGAAGAAGGGCAGTAACAGAAGAAATAGAGAACTTTCCATTAGCCTCCAACCCCCAAATCAAAGTGTCATTTTTGTTATTTCTAACAAACTAGGGAGTTAGACACTTATTAACCATGTTGAGTGAAGCATCAAAGGAGCTAAGGTCCACCCATTTTTCATTGATCCAATAATCTGAGACCTTCTCTCAACAATATCTTTACAATCAAGACTCACTGGCATCCATTCCTTCTTATCACTAAGGGATTCTTCCTTCAGCCATTTGTAAGTCTAGAAGTTGATTTTCCTGCCATTTCCTAGCTTCCATCTTATCCCTTTTTTATCAAAACCCTGCCTTTCCTAATATTGTTCCAGATGAAAGAGCCATTGATATCTGAGGGGTCCCTAAGAATTTCCTCCAATGAAGTTAAATGGTATTTACTCTTGATGATGGCATTCCATTCCATCTCTTCTTCAAAGATTCTCCAACACTGTTTTTCCAACAGTGTCTTATTAGTGTTTTTAATGCTTCTGATACCAAGCCCTCCCCACTTCTTTGGTTTACACACCACCTCCCAGGCCATAAGACTTAATCTCTTCTTCTCTTCTACTCCAAACCAAAGAAATATTTTCTGAATTTTCTCAATCAAATTTGCATATTTCTAGGGAATTTTAAATAGACTAAGAGCATAGACCAAAACATTTTGTAGAGTTGATTTCAAAAGCTAAACTTTCCCAGCTTGGCTGAGAGTAGCACCTTTCCATCCTACCATCTTATTGTGGAATTGGTCAAGGATCCCATTCCAGAAAGCATCATCAGGTTTATTTCAGAGAGGGAGACCCAAATAGGTAGAGGGAAGATTCCCTATCTTGCACCCCAAAATAGAAGAAATCTTCCTTTGTCTTTCTTCAGGTGGATTCTAGAAAAAGAGAGAGCTCTTCTCCCAGTTTATAGATTGACCTAAAGCTTTAGTATAATTATTCAGGGCCTTTTTCATGTTCCTAGCTTCCAAAACAGAGGCCTCTCCCATCATGATAGTATCATCTACAAATTGCTCATGAGAGCACTTATGCAAAGCCAAGGATGGTTGGAGACCTAAGATCTAACCTAACAAGACTAGTCTTTTGATGGATCTTCCAAGACTTTCTCCCATTATTGCAAAGAGAATTAGAGAAATAGGATCACCTTGTCTAAGACCTCTTGTTGGGTGGAAGAAGATGGAAGAACCTTCGTTGACAAGCACCAAAGAAGACACCATTGTTACCAATTGCATTATAATTATTATAACATCTTTATCAAATCCAAAGGAACTTAGGATTTCAGACAAGAAGGACCAATCCACTCTATCATAAGATTTAGACAGATCCAACTTCATCAGGAAACCCTATTTTTTGGACGCTTGAAGGGAGTGAATATTCTCATGCACTACCATAATAGAATCTAGAATTTGTCTCCAGGAACAAACCCATTTTGTTGAGGGGATATAAGATTAGGGAAGATTCTCAAGATTCTAGATGTCATAACTTTTGAAATGATTTTATAAAGGGAGTTACAAAGACTAATGGGTCTGAAGCCTTCAACCGTGTCTATTCCAGGTTTTTTTCGTATGAGAGAAATAAAGTTTGAGTTAATTTTCTTGAGAATGGATTTAGTTCCAAAGAATTCTTTAATTGCAGAACAAACATTTTCCCCAACAATACTCCAAAACTACTGGAAGAAGAACATCTGAAACCCATTCGGACTAGGGGATTTCTCTCCTTTAAAAGGTAAGACTGCCTTCTTAATCTCAGTCTCTAAGGGAATATCTTTTAGAAGAGCATTGGGATCATGATCCAGAATGTGTGGAATAGAGACAATGAGATTGTTTTGGTCTTCAAAGTAAATATTTTGACCTTTAGAAATTAAAGACGTAAAATAACCCACCATTTCTTCCCTTATATCTTCTTCTTTGGTTATTTTCCCTTTTGTAGTAGACAAAAAATGAATTCTATTAATTTCCTTATGTTTAAGAGTAGAGAGATGGAAAAATCTGGTATTCTTATCTCCTGCTTTCAACCAAAGAGATCTAGATCTCTGTCTCTAGTAAGTCTCATCTTTCACTAGGATATTATGAAAGTCAGCAAGGGCCACGTTCTCTTGGGTTCTCAGATTTTTAGATAATCCATTCCTTTGAATTTCCTCCTGGATATCTTTCAGTTCACTTTGAGTTTTAATTTTAGCTTGGAAAATGTCACCATAGCTTTTCTTATTCCAACATTTAACATTATATTTGACATTAGCCAATTTCTTCACCACTTTAAAAATGGTTGTTCCTTCCATGTCAATGTCCCACCAATCCTTGATTTTATTTTCTAGGTCAGGATGATTTAGCCACATTTTCTCAAATCTTAAAGGAGCATTTCTTTTCTCAGTAAGTGGAGTGACATTGAAAGAAATAGGGAAGTGGTCCAAACCAATTCTAGTGAGGGAGGAAAGAGCACAAGAGAACATGGTGTACCATTCCGGATTGATTAGAGACCTATCCAGCTTAACTTGAATCAGGTCCTCTCCCACTCTATAGTTGGACCAAGTATAGTTGTTCCCTTCCAGATCCACATCCATTAGTCCTTCATTGATAATGAAATTGATGAAATCTACTCTGCTTTCCACTTGTGCTAAATTGCCTCCCTTTTTATCTTCCTACTTAAGAGGGGTATTAAAGTCTCCCATTATGAGAATTTTTTTATCTTTTCTACCATTCATCTAATCATGCAGATTCTTCCAATGATTAGTTCTTCCTATCTTATTATTTGGACCATAAACATTAATTAAAGTCCAGCAAAAATTGTCCTTTAAACTCCTAACAGTAGCAACAATGAAGTTTTTGTCCTCTTTAAGAAGCTTACAGTCAAAAAAAGATTGGTTCCAGAAGATGGCCAGACCTCCCAAAGCCCCTTCCAAGCTACTACCAAAGCACTTCCCATTTTTAACCAACTTCATACTTTCTATCTTTTCTTTACTCATTTTAGTTTCTTGAAACAAAAGAATGTTCGGTTTAGAATCTGTAATTAAGTTCCTAACAAAATCTTGCTGATGAGGACTATTGAGTCCTTGGATATTCCATGAGATTATTTTCATTTAAAGGTTGGGGTACAAACCTGACGGATAACTTGAGTTGTTTTCCATCAACAATGTTCTGTTTTGGTTCCTCCTCCCTTTGAGTTTTCTTTGATTTTCTTCCTTTTTCTTGTTTCAGGGTCCCTATATCTGCCTTCTACTGTCTTGTTAGAACTCCTTATTTTTGTCCTCCTACCTTCTTATTTGATTTACCCATTGAAGAACTCTCAGCTTTCTTTCTAGATCTTATGTTCATTTCAAAGAAAAAGGTGATTTTATTTAGGGGATTTTGGGCTTTTCTTGTTTTATCCCTTCTTTGTTCCCACTATTGACCATGATCTTTCCTTTGCTTCTTCCTCCTTCTTCTATTTCTCATTCTAGTTCTGATCTATTGGGGATTCAACTTTCCTTTCCCTAATTAGGTAAGTAGCCTTCTTCTCTTCTGACCATTTTTTTTCTATTTTTGCCAACTCCTTCTCTTCTTTAGAGAACCTTTCTTTCACTTCTCCTTTGGATGATGTAACATTATTTTCTTTTATAGTTTCATTTTGTTTAGTTTCTGCTATGATTATCTCCCCTCTTTCTTCTATTGGCTTGCTTGATATTTCTTTGGGATCCTGCATCACATTTTCTTTGACAGCTTCCCCATTTTTCTTTTGCTGGAAAGACTCACATTCTTCCATTTTATCCTTGTTTCCTTCCAGCAAAATTGGGGTTACCTTTAGTTCTTCCATTTTTCTTTTCCATTCCATTCTTTGACCTTTTGTTTTCTCCTGATCCTTCTTTTTTTCCTTTTGGGTCTTCTGAGGAAGTGTTTAGCCCAATGACCAAATTTCTTGCAAATAAATTAGGCAAAAGGCATTGATTCATATTCAATCTCTTGATTCCATGTCCCTAGTTTTGATTTCAGAGATATTACCTAAGGGAGGTCAAAATTTTGTTGGATGTTTACACATATTCTTGCATAAACTTGTCTAGTTCTGGCTTCAGTCATAGGATCTATAGATAAAAGTTCCCCAAAAGAACCTGCAATAGCTATTAAAATATCTTCATGCCAATATTCCAAAGGCATCCCATGAAGACGGATCCAAACCGAAGCTACCGTGAAGAAGCTTTCATTATAGTCTAGACTCATCCATTTTTGCAGAGACAAAGATGATTTCCCTATCATCCAAGGTCCCCCACATAGAACTTTAGAAAGGTCTTCCCCGTTAGAGAATATGAAGGAGAAGAAACCTTTAGGCATGATCGCTACATCAACTTGACCTTTCAACCTGTATTTTTTGTCGACAAAGAATCTAACTAGATCAATATTCAATCTAGGATAGATAAATTTCCATAAAAGGGTTGATGCCATGACAGAGACCATGTGGTTGACTAACTAATCTAGTATTTGAATACCAATCTCACCTTTTAGTGGATTAGACAGTATATCCACTTTGGGAAAAATGGACTTGCCCGAGGGTTTTATGCCAAAGAGACCCACCCATTTACCTTTTCCCTGATTAATAGGGGGATCATGTGACTTACCTTGGGACGATTCTCCCCCAACATTCAAATTTTTTGGATTTTTTGCCTCTGGTCCCATTTTGACCCATTGTCCCTACTAGACAGAAGCACCGTAGATCCTCCTTCTTTTTCCGCTAATTTGACAGCATTCTCTGCTCCTATCATTATTATAATACCCTAGTCTGTTATTTCAAGGAAGTAGGGATCTGAGGGATCTGTTGAAGGATCTGTGTTTTAGTCTATTATTTCAATACATTTGGGGATTATCAAGGTGCCGAGGATGCAAAGACCAGTATTAGTGAAGAACATTGAACCTGTAAATCCTAAATACAAGTTTCCTCCATCTATAGCCACAAAAATTGATATGTCAAGAGCACTATCTTTAATACCACCATGAATTCTATTCATTGAAGATGTCCATAAATTTATTCACTGCAAAATCAAAGATCTATGTGAAGCTAAGATTGATGTTTCATTCAGTAAGCTATGCAGGAATGGTAGATTACAGGATGAGAACACACATCTGGAAATGAAAGGATTGAAACATGCAATTCATCTACAGAGGGAATTCAAGTCCGAATGGGTAAGGATGGTACTCAGCTGATTACATGACCAATTTATGTGGTTGGATGAACTAATCAAGATAACTAAGGATGTTTTGCACATTATCATTATATTTTCTATTGGAGACTAACAGAAGGCAATAAAGAAAATTAGCAAGGTTAAGCTCACTGAACTAACCAAGGCACAATGGGATAGCAGAGGAATGAGAATATCTACTGTTGTTGATCCTGAGTTAAGGTATGTATGCAACATCATATCTTACCAATTGTTTCAATCATCTTGAGTGGATAGTGTACCATATGGAGAAGTAGACTTGGCATATAAGATAGTAAATAAATTACTTTAGATCGATCTCTATTAAGTTTTGTTGAAGTAGATAGATGACAATATGAACACAATCAAGAAGGTGAAGACCAACACATTTAAATTTGGTTCACTATTGGTATCTATTTTATTTTACTACCAGAATTCATTTCCGTCCATTGGAAATGTAGTATGGAAAAATGATAGGCTAGTTATTTATCAAATACATGGGTATATACATAGTCTAAGAGACAAATTTGATAAAATCATATTAGATTACTTTTTGAAATTCTAAGCTAGAATGCATAAGAGATAACAATTTCCACCTCAACTAATTGCTAAGTATCAAGATAGAATTTGTTTTGAGGTTGACACTGATGTTTGTATAATTAAGGCTGTAGAACTGAGAGTTTAATGAATTCAACCAATTGAATATGAGATGGATATAGATATTGGATCAAAATATATAGAAGATTTATTAGCTAAACCAAGAGATCCTAATGAGAAAAGGTATGACACATATGAGGAAGTCAAAGATAAAATCAAGCAAGGTATTTTTGTATCTAGTTCAATCAAGAAAGCAAGTAAAATGATTGAAACTTTATAAAAGACTCTTGGAGTTGATGATACACTAGATGAGAACACTGAGCATGAGCAAGCAATTGTAGTATTTGAAAATAAAAATCTACAATTTACATCACCGAGTAAGAGAGGAATTGGAAGGAACACTTGATCTTCAGTACAACCAAAAGAGAAGAAAGCTGCAGAGGTAGTACAACCAAGAGGAAAGACTTATGAGAGAACTAGAGGTAAGAAACAACCTGCTAGAACAAGGAGAAGATTACTACATGGTAATGAGAGTAGAATAGAGTCTGATGAGCCTAATAAATCTATACCAGTTGCAGATCTTTCATAAGTATCGCAAATTCTTGATGATTATTTGGAAATTTTAAATAAATCAGGAAGATTGGGAGACTTTAGGCAAGGAAAATATGAGAAAAGGAATGAAGAAGATAATTAAAAGATTGAAGAAGATGTTGTTGTAACTTTACTGAGATACAAATTGACACCTATTGATCTTGCAGAAAAGATACCAGAGGAACTATACAATAAAATAGATGCAAGATGGAAGTATGCACTAAATGTAGAAAAGGAAATGAGAGAGAGAGAGAGATCTCTTATAGAAACTATTCTTGACTTTGCACCATCTGAGATTCATGAAGCATTAAAGAAGAGTTCAAACAGATTTATATTCAAGGGGAGAGCCCTCATAATAATGAATGGAGACATACAATCAGTGGAGAAGGATATAACTACAAAATTGAAGGATATATTTCATATAGATGATACCGAGTATCATGAAGCAGATAAGGAAAAAGAAGCAGACATTTCTGATCAAATAAAGGGAAGCACAAAGAAAATAGATCCTATTGATCTAACTGTTGACATTGTAGAGGTTATCATTGAAGATATACCTAAGCAAGAAGATCCTACAAAAGAGTTATCAAAAGATGAAGATGTCCTGGGTACACAAAAGAAAGATACCGAGTGTATAGATATTGATAATGCACCTTTGATGAGAAAATATCCAAACATGAAACAAGTAAAAAGTTACACAATTGATGATACTATTATTACAGAGTTTGTACTAGATACACTGGACATGAAAAATAAGACACCTTTTGATACAGATAAGGATAAGGATGGAAATATTAAGGCCACCAAGATAGAACAAGGAAAGAACACCGAGTTGGAACCCCAATCGACACTGATGGTCAAAATAAAGATACTAAAACTGCAATGGATTAGAATGTACATAAGACAACAGATACTGAAAGTGAAATGCAATAGGAATCAAATCTTATGGAAAACAATGAAGAGAAACATAAAGGTGAAAAAAAAAGTAAAAGTAGAAGAGAATAGTTGGTACCCATATTGATTCACTTGATGCAACTAAGACATCACATTCCAAATTCTCTACTCGAGAGAGCATATTGATTGAGAAGAAGAAGAGCAAAAAGAGGAAGAAAATCATTGATTTGAGCAGGCCAATCATAATACCTAAAGGAGACCCTAATGCGATGAAGCCTAAAGAATTAGCTATATATGTTGAGATTGTAGCTCAAAAGGATGAACAAGAGAATTTAATTGCAAAGAAGAAAAAGTTAAATGTACTTGAGCATGTTAAGGACATATTCCAGGACATTGTTCCTGAAGGAACTATTGATGAATTTGAACCCCTACATGACTAAGTTGGTGATTTAGCTCAACAAATAAAAGAACCAAACAAGGATATGATAGAAGATATGTTGAATATTCACAAGGAGAGAATAGAGAAGGAATTTATGGAATATTTACTAAAAGATATTAACATAGAGAAGGTAACTCTTTTCGAGTTATGTTTTGAATTTGAAACAAAAATGACATCCATCATTTCATTGTTTCAAAATTTATGTATTCTTTCAAATTTTACTGTTGAAATCAAGAAGAAGGAAGTAGATATTGAGAAAGAGATGAATGAGAAGCTTAAGCAACTATCTACCAAACCTGGAGCATTTCAGACTTACTACTCAAAGATAAAAGAACTCATGGGAGTTCAACTCTTTTTGAGACGAGAGGAGGAAAAACTAAGATTGAAACTGTTTGAATTGAAAGCAAAGTTGATTCCCCATATCCAATAAATGTAGATACAATTGAAGAAAGCCAAAAAACTAGCAAGTTTTCCAGATATCAATTCAGTGGACACCATACTTGGCTTATCTGTAGATATTACAGAATACATTGTTTTACTTTAGAATCTATTAGATACATGGGAGACTATACTTTCAAGCATACAGCATAGGTATAAACATCTTTTTGATTAATAAGTTTTACTTTTTGGCACTTTTTATCAAAAAAGGGGCACATATATCTTAGTCAGATATAGAGAGATAAATGAGGATAGATATCCTACTTATATACTTATATATAT
>MU224198.1:2920430-2931051 GCA_018584345.1 Thuja plicata
TATATATATATATATATATATATGGAAAATGAAAACAAAGATATGTATAGAGAGTAACATCTGAGGGGGAGTTACTAATTTTGATGACTTTGAAGTTTTTGTCAAAAATGCCCAACTAATGCCAAAGGGGGATATTTCTATCTCTACAAGATATTTTTTTGTCACTAGTTTAGACAATTTCATAGAGTCAAGGAGAATCAATCAATAAATTGAGAAAAGAAATGGATAAGGCAAGTCGATAATGTACACTCAGCCTGTTGGTAAAGCACAGAGTTGACAAAGCACTGAACACTTACAGTTACTAAGTGACACACTACACTGAGTGCATGTAGTACAATGAGTTGATATTACACTGAGTGATGAAGAATACTTAACTGAGTATTGTGGACTTATTTAACTGATTTAGATAGTTAATCAAGAATGTGATCAGATCATATTTAATGATTGTCAGAGCATTAATTATGCATATAAAAGTATTTATAATAGTTTGTTACATGATCAAAAATTTGAGTAAATCAAAGTGAAGATTTAAGGTAGAGATCAAATGAAAAAATGAAAGTTTGTCATTTCCAAGAAAAAAAATAAGTACCGAGGTAAAAGTGACATGATCACCGAGCTGGAAAGAAGATCTAACAGTCAAGAGAAATTTACAGTGTACCTAGCACATAATATTAAGAGACAAAACTCATCTATATCTTGCATGAGTTTTGTATGTGTAAGAGAAATAAGAGGCTATATAGAGAAGAAGGACAAAGAGTTGTTATTGTTATTAATGTTAAAGAAGTTATTGAAGAACAAAGTGAAGAGCTAAGAACATCAAGCAAAAATTGAGCTACAACAGAGCATAATAGAACAGTGATACAATTTGGGAATTGAGGTAACACATATCAGAGCACATAAAGTTTGAATTTTTTTTACATTTGAAGCATTTTTACAAACATTGTTAAGTTATTAATACTATTGTATTGAGAGCTTTAAATCCCAATACTGGGTAGATCTTAACCGATCTTATATTTGTAAATCCTTTAATAGGGTACATCTCTAAGTGTAGATTTTGTAAAAATCCTTTAACTAGGTAGACCTAATAAGTCTTATAAATACTCTTAGCCTGATAAGCTATCAAAAATAGTTAAACTTTGTAGCTCTAATCGAGAACCCTTTATACTATAGTTAGTGAAGGTTGTGGATGTCATCTCCACCGCAGTTTTTATCCTCTAAGGATTTTTGTGTTACCAAAATCATGGTGTTATGAGTTCAATTTTTTAATATTTTGATGTTATAGTTTTATAAGAATTACATTAATTTTATTTCAAAGTTATAAAATCACTAACCAGGAAGCAACAGTAAATGGTTTAATCAGTAATTATGGTTAAAAGTTTTTAGTGGTGCTAATTCTCCGCTCCCCTCTCAGTCCCAAATTTCCATTAGTTATTCCAACATATGGTACCCAAAAATATGTACTAAAAGTATTATGTCTGTGTCAGGAGACCTAGCCCTGTTAAGAGCTAATTATTACATTAGGACATTTCCTTGTTTGAGGAATACAAAACCCTATTAAAGGTATACTAAGTTCACTTCTCATACAATCACAAATATGATTATGTTACAATGATTTCTCAATAGTGAACAATATAGGCATCTTCTAGGCTTAGCTAGCTCCAATTGTAGCTTGCATCACCATCTGTCTGATTCTGATATCTCAATGCTTTCATTTTTTTGAATCCATACATTTCATTATATCACTAAATACTTCTTCATCACTTTCTCAAAAATCTCTTCCTATATATATATATATGTCCAGTGAACTTCCAATACATCACAAAATAGAGTTAATACTTATATAATAAGTAAATAAAAATTCAATGATCACATACTATCAAAACATAGGTAATCCTCAATCCAAATCCAACTTATCACGTTTGGACTCTGCATTATACTCCCTTAATCATCACAACCTTTCATCTGTCCTGTATCACTCTTACTCTATCTCCACATGTCTTCAACATCTTGTAACTTACTGTAATCAACACAAAAACACAATCAACCTTAACTGAAGGTCATATACATCCCAAAATAGCTTCTCCTAAGCTCACATTCCTTCATTCTCCATACACTGTGCTCGTTGACCAAAAGTATACTGCTATACTCTGTAATTCTTCTTTCTAGACTTAGTCATTTGGCAAGCTGTAACTCCAAAACTATGTTTTACACCAAGAGACCATCCATACCATATGTGTTTCCATAAATGACAACCCTAAAGTATTCTAGAACATCCTGAATGAACAACTTGCCAACAAGATCAACTAATTCAACCTTTCTTTCCTCATTATTCAAATCTGAATCCATGTTGTCTTGATTTTGTTCCATTTAAACATCATCTCCCCATCTTCCATTGTATTGAGTTATAAAAAAACAAGTTCTCATACATGTATTTAATATAGTAGATTTTTGGTAGTCCTGAAACCCTCAACAACCCTTTTCCTAGTTTGTTTCTTTCTGATAATACAACCATCACTTTTTAACATAAATTCATAACCTTTCTTGCACACTTGAATAAAACTTAACAAATTATGTTTCAAACCTCAACATAGTAAACATCATCAATTATATTCTTACCATCAATTGAAATGGTTCCAATACCTTTGATTTGTGCACTTTCTTATCCTGCAAATCTGATTTCTCCACCATCATCTTCTTTAAAATTAAAAAATATTCTCTTATCTCCTACCATATGATTACAAAATCGAAAATATATGATCCATGCTCCTGTAAAAGGGTATGTGCAGGATCATGGTATACCAAGTTATGGCCTTAAGTGACAATCAGAAATCACAAAATTAGGTTAGTCAACTTGACGTAAAAATTTGAACATCTTATCAACCTTATGTGAAAAAGTTGTAAGAATAGAATATGTAGAAAATTAAATGTAGTTTCTAAACTACTAGACCTTTTTTGAAAAAAAAAATCTAATTGTTGAAAATTTTATATTTCAATGCAGTAGTACGAAATTTTCAGGAAAAGGATAAAAAGTACGTGCATGTCTCACCACCTTAATCACAATCAAATTATGATATTTTTCACAAAATTCTAGATATTAGTAGACTCATGCCCAAATGTGATGCATATTTTTGTGTAGTTGTTTCCCAACTAATCAATTAATTATGAAATTCCTGCTACAACTTTTTTAGAATTAAAAAACTGCCATGTCTGACCACCTTAACAAATTCTAAACTTTACAAATTTAAATTTTTTTCTTATAGTAGGCGAAGCGTAAAATGTGACGTATGTTTCAGATTTGAAAAAGGTTAAACCATTTGAAAGTTATAGATTTATTTCAATCAATACTTTAGAGGTAACTCAATTAGAAAATAAGTAATAGTTACTTACTGTACTTGAAATTTGATAACAATTATACTAAAGGAAATATGATAATCTCTTTAAGAAACCCTTTTTGTTTCATCAATTTTGGGTGAAAAAAAGGTCGTCAGCTACACGGTCGAAGCTTAAAGATCAGAATAAATATGGTAAATACATTTTTTGGGTTGATCTTCCACGTTTGGAATTTCAAAGCCAAAACCTGAGACAAATACCAAGGCTAATCGAATATCCAAAAGAAATATTTCCCGCCCAAATTTAGCTTTCCATTTGAAATTTCAATGCTATTTTCAATTTTGATTTTAGTTTTTAATTTTTGTAATAGATTTCATTTTTTAGAATATTAATATGTTAGGAATAGTCCCAAGAGATAACTGAGAGGGGGGGGTGAATCAGTTATCTACAAGATTCAATTCTTTTCTAACTAAGTATAGAATAACTTTAAACATACACTCAATAAGATAACACATAATTAAACAACATAATTTTGGTGACAGGGAAAACCAAATTAGGTAAAAACCCCGATGGGAATTAACACCCACAAATAACTGTACAAGTTTATAATGATCCTTGTTAGAAGATCTTGCAACCCTATTAGGAATTGATCTTTACAATGCAATAAGTACAGATACCTGGTTAAAGGTCAGACCCTGTTAGGAGTCTTTTACAAGTAACCCTGTTAAGGGTGAGGACTCATTGTCCAAGAGCTCACTGCTCAAATGGTGAAGGCTACAACCTTCTAAAAGGTAGATATAATCTATATCTAAAAATGAACTATTTGTGTAGACCTGTTGTCTTGATTAGTTCTAGTGAATTCTAATCTTCTTCTGATTATTCACATAGATCTTCAATTGATGAATGATGTAGACTTACTGTCTAACTTTTTGCTATGCTCTGTCTTATTCTTTCTCACTTCATTCACACTTTGCAATCACAATTGAACTTCTATAAGTATCTTCCACAAGGATAAGTTCATGATGGTTGTAGGAAACACTTTAGTAACTTTCTTGATGACTTTACTAAGCATGCAATCAAATTTAGGACCGCGCAACTCAAAATGAATAGACGCGTTGCTTCATATATCAGCTCTACCAAATTAACTCAAACATCACGCTTCTATTAAAACACATTTAGCACCTTTGGATAATCATCATTAACTCATAACTAAACAAGAATACAAACACACATATCCCAAAGATAGGCACAACTCAAGAAATAATGTAAATACGTTGGCTCTTAACAGATAATCTCCAAAAACTGTAACTGCCAAAACAGATTAATATAACTTTAACTAAAACTGCATATCTAACTCTGTGTGTATGAATATTACATTCAAAACATGTCTACAACATAAATGTAGATGCAAAAGGCTCCAGAATATCTGTACTGATAGGACACTACTGTATATTATATGTTGTCATCAATGACAAACATACAATCAACTATTTGCATAGAAGCAAATCTCCAACAATCTCCCCCTTTGACATTGATGGCAACATATGATATGAAAGACACCATCAACCCAAAGTATCCTTCTTTTTACAATCTTCTCAATATCCTCTTCAAAAGCTCATTTTAACTACTACATCTCTTTTTATTGTATATTTCATTTCTATATACTCCCCCATAGTATATGCTCCCCCTTACTATATACTCCCCCTTTGACATCAATGGAAAAGGGTGCCAAAAGTTAAGCACAGGTACTACTCTAGAAGTAGAGTAGTCAACCATTCATTAGTCACCTATGACTGATGCTCTTGCTGTAAATTCTAATCAGACTCAGGAAAGGGAATTACTCATAGCTTCTCCTTGAGATACTCAAAAGTATCTTTTGATAAAGGCTTTGTAAAAATGTCTGTTAACTATTCTTTAGTGCTCACATAATCCAACTTTACTTCTTTGTCTGCAACTTTTTCTCTTAGAAAATGATATATTTGATCTCAATGTATTTTTTCTTTGTGTGCATCACAGGGTTCTTTGACATATTGATAGTGATAGTGTTATCACAGTGAATAGAAATAGGATAATAAATCTAAATACCAAAGTCTTTAATCATTTGTTTGATCCAAACCATTTTTGAACAATTTAATGTTGCTGCAACATACTTAGCTTCTGCTGTTGACTGAGAGATACAATTCTGCTTCTTGCTTGTCCAAGTAACCAGCCTGTCTCCAAGAAATACTACTCGTCTTGAGGTACTCTTCCTGTCATCAACACAACCTGCCCAATCTGCATCTATATACACATGAAATTTATATTCTCTGAGTTAGGATACCATAAACCAAAGTCTATAGTCCCTTTTAAGTACCTGAATATTATTTTTATTGTCATTAGGTGATTTTGTTTGGGTTCATGTAAAATTTTTCCAACAATGCCAACTGCATTAGAAATATCTGGTCTAGATTGAGTAACATATATGAGTTTTCCAATCATAGACTTGTATAATGTCTTGTCAACTATTGTGGAGTCATCTTCTTTAGAAATCTTGCTTCTTGTTATCATGGGGGTGCTTACTGGTTTGTAATCTTTCATTTTGAAAGTCTTCAATATCTCCTTCACATATTTGGACTGATTTATGAATATGCCTTTGTCTGTTTGTTTTACATTTAATCCCAAAAAATATTTTATAGGTCAAATCATGCTCATTTCAAACTCACTTTGCATCTCTTTGAAAATTTCTGCACTAAGCTTATCATTACCTCCAAAGATAATGTCATCAACAAAGATAGCAACAAGTAGTAATCCATCAGGTGTTTCTCTCATGAATAAGTTGCAATCTGCTACTCCCTTTTTGAATCCAATATTTGTCAAGTAACCATCAAGTCTCTCATACCAAGCTCTTGGGGCCTGTTTAAGTCCATAAAGGGCTTTCTTTAGTCTGCATACCATGTGTAGTTTGTCTAACAAATTAAATGCTTTAGGCTATTCTATGTAAACTTCTTCCTTCAAGTCACAGTTCAAAAAAGATGACTTGACATCCATTTGGTATAATTTAAAGTTTTTGAATGTAGCATAGGCCAAAAACAACTTGATAGCTTCCAGTCTGCTCATAGAGGCAAATGGATCAGTTTAGTCTATTCCTTCGCTCTACGCATATCATTTACATACCAGTCTTTCTTTATTTCTTACCAATGTACCTTCTTCATTCATCTTATTCCTAAATATCCACTTTGTTCCAATCACATTTTTGTCACAAGGTCTAGGAACTAATTCCCATGTATCATTCTTGATTAACTAGTCTAATTCTTCTTTCATAGCTTTCGGCCAATCTGAATCATTAGATGCATCTTCAACACTCAAAGGTTCAATTTTTGAAAGTAGAATTACCTCTTCATCAACTGTTAAACCTTTTTCTTTAGATCTTGTCAAAATTCTACTGCTCTGATCGCCAATGATATCTTCCTTTGAATGGTATCTAGTTGTGAATTTTGGAACTTTAGGTGTGACATCTTCATCTGTAATTTTTGATTCCTCTTTTCTTGTTTCAGGGTCATTTCATGATACATCAATACAATCAAATATTTCTTCAATAACTATTTATGTACTGCTAGGCCTGGGATCATCTTCAATCATAGGTGCACAATCACAGTATCTTTCTTGAATCATGAACTTCTCATCAATCTTCACATGTGTACTTTCAATTATCTTCTTCAATCTCAAGTTAACACATCTATATGCTTTTCTTTTAGTGGAGTAACCAAGGAAAATACCTTCATCACTTCTGGCATCAAACTTACCAGCACCGTCATCTCTCTTGATGTGCCACTTGCTTCTAAAGATTCTGAAGTATTTTACTGTAGGTACATTACCAAACCAAAGTTCATAGCGTGTCTTATCTGCACCTAGCCTTAATTGTATTATGTTGATAGTATAGACTATTGTATTGACTGCATCTCTCCAATAGGTGTGTGCAACTTTTCCCTCTATCATGATAGTGTGCGTTGTGTCAAGTATGATCCTTTTTCTTCTTTCTACAATCTCATTCCATTGAGGGGTTCTAGGATAACTCAACTCCCTTTTGATCCCATGTTATTCACAATACTCATAAAACTGGCTAGAGGGGAATGCTCCTCTTCTATCTGATCTCAGACACTTTAATTTTAATCCAGACTCATTTTCAGCTTTAGCTTTGAATATTTTGAACTTCTCAAAAGCTTCAGACTTATCCTTTAATAACACGACCCACATCATCCTTGAAAAATCATCAACAAACAAAATAAAATACCTTTCTCCATAGTATGATCTTGTTTGAGTAGGAACACATAAGTCTGTATGCACTAGATCCAATTTTTTTTCTGCTGAGTTCTGCTTACTTCTGAATGAGATTCCTACATGCTTTCCCATCACACATTCCCTACACATAGTATCGACTAGTCTTGCAATACTAGGAAGATCTCTTACTGCCTTTATATTTCTTATCTTTACTATGTTGTCTAAATTGATATGACAATTTTTTTGTGTCATAGCCAACTGTCATCTACTTTTGCAATAAAACAATTACTTTTGAATTGAGCTGAAAGACATTACCTTTAGTCTTAGAGCCTAATACAATAATATCTCCTTGTTTTTTATTAATGATGCACTTGTTGTCTTTTAATTCCAACTGATATCCTTTTTCAAGTAATTGTCCAACACTTAGTAGGTTATGATTTAAATCATTGACATAAAGAACATCATCTATCTTTTTCTTTCCA
This sequence comes from Thuja plicata, assembly GCA_018584345.1. Taxonomy (NCBI): domain Eukaryota; kingdom Viridiplantae; phylum Streptophyta; class Pinopsida; order Cupressales; family Cupressaceae; genus Thuja; species Thuja plicata. The sequence continues at coordinate 2,928,500 of MU224198.1, forward strand.
TCTAAGGTGATAGAACCTCTGCCTATGATAGGTTTGGGAGTGATATCTCCAAATCTAACCATACCACCTTTGTACCTATCCATATGTACAAATCTATCTTTGTCTCCTGTCATGTGATGTGACCATCCACTTTCAATGATCCAGTCATTTTTGATGTCTTCTTTGAAAACTAATGCTAACTCTTGTGCTTTCTTCTCATCTTCATTGTCCATTTCTTCAAGCATTTTCTCAATGTATTTAATGGAAATGAATCCAATTTCATCTTCTCCTGAATCATCATCAGTTACACCTTCTTCAACATGATATGATTCCTTAGTATATTTGGGTTTGTAATCTGATCTGAACTTCTTAACTCTTGTAGGACACTTAGATGCAAAATGGCCAACTTTGTTGCATGAAAAACATTTTAATGATAGTTGTCCTTCATATTTTCCTTTACCTTTTCTTTCTTTCTTGGAAATCATAGAAATGATTTCTTCTAGTTCTGTATCCACTTCTTCTTTCTCTTTATTACTAGAGCTTCTCAAGGATTTCTTACTATGGACTGAGGCTTTGAAAGTTGTTTCACTTTTAGGTTCTGTCTTCAATCTTGATATCTTAAATGCAAAGATTTTTCTGATCAAAGTCTCTCTCTTGAAGTCTATTGAAAATTGCATAGTATCATCTAAGATATTGATCTTTCTCTCATAGTTTTCTATCAATGTAGTCATCAGTTTGTCAATTATGTCTTCTTCTGAAATTTCTCCATCATTGTTTCTAATTCCTGACACTGCTTCATTAATCCTCTTATTGTAAGCTCTGATGTTCTCTTCAGGTAGAATCTCTAACTTGTTATACTTCTTTTTCCATGTCTTTCTTCGTGCATTCTTTTCTTGAATATCTCCTTCAAACATATCTTCTAAATACTTCCATATGGTGTAGGCTTTGTCTACTTTCTTAATCTTAGAGAATTCACTGTCAGATAATGCACTTATAAGGGCTTCCTTGGCAATTGCATTAGCGGTGAATACATCCTTTTTTTTATTAGTAGCATCATCTTTTGCAACGTCTTTCATATAAGGAATAACAAATTCTTGTGTGGATATTTCAAAAATCTCAAAACCAACACACTGTAGATGTGCTATCATTTTGTTCTTCCAATCAAGATAATTCTCTCCATCAAATTTAGGACTCTCTTTTCTGAAGTATGTCATCTGATCTACATTAAGCTGTTAAGCTTTCTCTCCAAGTCACTTGGCTCTGATACCAATTGTTAGGAATAGTCCCAAGAGATAACTGAGAGAGGGGGGGTGAATCAGTTATCTACAAGATTCAATTCTTTTCTAATTAAGTACAAAATAACTTTAAACATACACTCAATACCATAACACAGAATTGAACAACACAATTTTGGTGATGCGGAAAACCAAATTAGGTAAAAACCCGAGTGGGAATTAGCACCCACAAATAAGTATACTAGTTTATAATGATCCTTGTTAGAAGATCTTGCAACCTTGTTAGGAGTTGATCTTTACAATTCAATTAGTACAGAGACCTGGTCAAAGGTCGGACCCTGTTAGGAGTCTTTTACAAGTAACCCTGTTAAGGGTGAGGACTCACTGTCCAAGAGCTCACTACTCAAATTGTGAAGGTTGAAACCTTCTAAAAGGAATATATACACTATATCTAAAAATGAATTGTTTGTGTAGACCTGTTGTCTTGATCAGTTCCAGTGAATTTTAATCTTCTTCTGATTCTTTACATTGATCTTCAATTGATGAATGATGTAGACTTACTCTCTAAATTTTTGCTCTGCTCTGTCTAATTCTTTCTCACTTCATTCACACTTTGCAATCACAATTGAACTGCTATAAGTATATTCCACAAGGATAATGTCATGATGGTTGTAGGAAACACTTCAGTAACTTACTTGTTGTGTGTGTGTAAATGGGTACCTGTCAGAATCAACACAAACACTCAATAGGTCATTGCATTAGCTAGAAAGGTTAGTCAAAATGTTCAAAATCACTAATATCGGCCTATTGCCTTCTAACTAGAAAGAGTGTAATGAATAACATATTTAGTCCTCAGAATATGCTATAAATCAGTGACCAATACTATTCTAGCATGAAGGATTTAAGATGAAAACAAACTAAAAAGAAGGTAAAACATGTATTTTAGCTCTAAATAATGAAACTAAAACAATGCAAAAGCATGGAATGTGAGATGAAATGTAGTTCTAAGATTATTTCAACAGCATAACAATGTGTTTTTGATCTCAAGTGAAGGCTTATTTTCTCTCAAAACAGGCTTCTATTTATAGAAGAATGGGGGAGAGAGAGGGGGGACAAGGTTCATTTATGAATTTGGAGACTCATAAATGAATATGTAAGAGCCTTTAATGCCCAAGGCATTAATAAGGCATGGGAGAGACATGGGCTTAAATTCTTCATATTAATGAAGGAATTAATGAAGGCCTTAAAGAGGGAAGGGAGGATGTAAGAGAATATGGACTTTAAGAAAGTCCAGCTTGAGAAAGTGGACTTTCTCAAGTGGGTGGAGTTGCTAAGCAT
>MU224198.1:2959867-2999276 GCA_018584345.1 Thuja plicata
TGTGTATATATATATATATATCATTACAAAAGAATTATGTTTCTACATATCCATGCATTTGGTAAATGTTGTTTTCTCTTTAATAAAAATGCTAGTTTGAGATTTACATAAATAAAAAAAATAGAATGTTATATATATATATATATATAGACTACCAGACATTTAAAAATATATATATATAGCTACATATGTTCACATTTATTCTTGCTGGAATAAGTTGTTGTCTTTTTAATAAAAAATATATATATACACATAAATATAAATATATATATATTTATATACATATATATAATATATATTATATTTCAAAAAAAACTGTATATGTATTAATGTGGATATATATATATATATATAGAAATTAAATTAAATAAAAAATGAAATAACAAATAAATTTATATTAAAAAAATTTAATAAAAAAAAAAAAATTTGAGCACGGCGGGCCGAAGCCCACCCCACCCTGTGGTCTCTCTAAAGAGAGAGCCACGCAGGGGAAGACAAAGCGTCCCCACCGGCTGTGGTGGCCGCAGCCGCCACAGATCGGCACAGCGGCGGCTCCATCGCCGACTATGTTGGCTGTGGGTGCTCCGTCGCCCAGCGACATAGGGTCGGCACCCCCCCCCCATTTTTAATCCGCAGCCACTGTAAAAAAAATACATTCTGCCACTATAAAATAAAATAAGGGACCAGTCCGCCGCCGCCGCCGCCGTAGGGACTGTGTAGCATTTCAACCTAATGTATATATGTTTTAATATACATATACATACTATTATGTATGTATATATATTAGAATATATACATATTATAGAAAGGGCTTCCTCCCTCCATGAATGTGCAGACCTGTTAACAAGAAGAAGAAGAAATAAAAAATGAGGAGACAATAAAAGAAGAGTTTTTTTTTTACTTTTGGACCCTAACCCTAATTTTCAATTAGGGTTAGGGATTTCATATGGGAGGGAAAAGGGTATTTGAACTTTTTGTTAAAATATAACCTCTCCCTTTAGATTATAGGATACCTTTTAATATGAAGGATTAATTTCATGATTATTTTGTTTGTATAGGGTTTTATTTTTATAAATATTTGTAAAGCTTAATCTTTTGTTAATGAGATGATTTTATAAATGTTAGAAGGGAAATATAATAATGTTGGGACAAATAGATTAAATACTTCTTAACATTAAGACAATAACTATTGGAAACTTTATTAGTTGATTTTTCCTATAAATTAAACTTTAGTAAATTAAAATTTTAATTGAACCATTGAAATTTGAAAGTTCGACTTTAAAATAATTGTAGCCCTTTGACTCGATTATCTAGCCTTAATGTTTAAGTTATAAGATTTTTTTTGTTACAGAATCAAATTTAACATAGCCATTAATTAAATGATAATTAAATAATTTAATTGAGAAATTTTAAAGGGGAAAACCTAATTAAAATTTTTCAAATAAAACTTAGGGACTTATAATGTTATTTTTATGTGGCCAATATATGTGGCCAGTGTACTGGCCATTATAAAAATAATATTACGAAAGTGCCTTGCCCTAGGGTGGTTTTAAAACATAGTATCTTTAAGCTATCAACCTACCAAATTTTCTGAATGTCCCTGGAAACTAAGTATAGGGAGTCTCTCTCTCCACATCATCAAACTCTATTAATATAAAAAGGGGATGACACGCAAATTTATAAAACCTCACCTTGCACTGTCTTTGAACGTTAGCCTAAATTTAACTCTAGGGAAGTCTGTAATTAAATGACACCTTGTGTTTCTTTAACTTCAGAAGGCGACCTCGGGTTGAGGGAGGTTGACACATAGTCATGATTCCCCTAAGACCCTCTTGACTTTAATTCTACTTTAAAAAAAAGTTGCATTTTTTAGCATGAAATTTTTGGGCATGACATCGGTATCAATGATCTCTATATGTTTGTTTCCAATCTTTGAAGGGGGTGGTTCCCTTGAATAGGTATTTCATCAGTGATGTTTTCCACTTCTCAAACATTCCTGCAAAAAAACATGCAAGTATCAGTATCTTTAATTGAAAGAAAACTACTAAAGCAGGAAAGAAAAAAAAAACTAACTAAGAAAACTAGAAACAAAAGGCTCTTAAGTAGCTAGAAATGCAGTTTTTCTCTTTCAGACTTTTCTGGCTTTCAGACACCGGAGACACGGTCGGGGTGCGAAAGGCCAAAATTGTGAAGGATGAGGGTTTAAGGTTGATGGGGAAGCAAGCTTTGTCAGACTTGCGGAGTGAAAAAAACTTGCAAAAAATTGAGGTGCGAAAACTTGAAATCTCGAAGAGATTCGGGGGTTGATTGAATGCTTTTGGAATTTCAGTGTGTGAAAGTTTGAAACCTATGGGAAGGGAGACCTTTCCTTTGGATGCTTCCATGTTTTAGGGATTTTGGAGGTTTTGGAGGTCTGAAACACCAGAAGAGAGAATTTCACTTGGTTCAAAATTGTTCAAGGGGAAGTTTTCAGCCTTTCAAAGGCCGAAAACCTATGACTTGGTCACAATGTCAAAAAAAACCCTAACTCTAAAAAAACACTAAGAAAAGATAGACATAGGAGAGAACCCCTCTAGAGGTCCAAGGGCGTGAACCCCAGAGACCTAGGAGGGAGAACAACCTGACTAGGCCAAAAACCTAACCTAAATAGATGATAGAACCAAAAACACAAAAAAAAAAAAAGAGAAAGAAATAGAGACGAGGCCCTATCTGCAAGGCACAAGGTGAAGAAGAAAGAAACGAACCCCTGAGCGAGAGGAGGGATAACTAACAATGAAAAACAAGGGGAAAAAATAAGGCGCATGTGAAGAGGCGAGAAAAACGTAGGTGGGAGCAAAAATGCAAGTGAGAAACAAAATAGACCTAAGACACTTAAATAGCCCATGGATGACATCACCTAAATTCGGCATTTTGGAGGTGGAAAGACAAAAATTCAGGTGGCCTCATCTCCTTTCAGTGTTTCAGAGACCGAAACGCCAAAAGGTGTGAAGGTTCCATCCTTCGGCCTTTTTGGCGTTTCATAGGCTAAAACACTAAAATGGTTGAAGGCTCAGCCTTTTGGCCTTTTCGTCATTTTAGAGGACTTGGGGTCCTCTGAAATGACAAAAGGGAAAAAAGGCCAAAAACTCTATGTTCTCTCAACATGCCCCTCGAAAAACCTAGTTCAAGGAATAGGGAGAGGGGCAGACCCAAAAAGCCAAAAAGAAATGGGGGTCCCCATGGTCAGAGGACCAAGAATGGGGTGTGTGTTGTGGACCCACAACAAATAGCCCCAAAAAAAGGAGGAATGACCAAGGAATTTACTCATCGTCAAGACTCTTATGGATCCTAACTTTGCACTAGAATGAGAAGCAAGGGCTGTTCGTGTTGAATATCTTTCAATGGCTTCCAAGTTTCAAGTTTTTTGATTGTCTCCCAATGTGTGTTCACATGTGTTCATTCCTTGAACTTTGATTGTGGCATCTAGAATGTTTTTTAGTTGTTACCTACATTCACCATGTAGACCAGCGCTTCCTAGAAAGAGCTTTACTACCAGTCAGGCGTCCATAGCTTCGACAAAGTTTTCCCCGAGTCCCAAATCTAACCTTTCTCTACTGTCACCCGAGCATCCATAGCCCTGATAGAGGTTGTTATATTCACCCTTTTCTATTCAGTTTGCTAGGCTAGTGCTATGTAGGAGAGTTCTTTTCTTTGAAACAGTTTCTTATTTTCTTTCACGAGCCATATCAAGACCCCTTGATGTGTGTAGTTCTATATTTAGGTTCATACTATCTTCTTTGATTAATCCGAGCAACAATTAGGCTGTGCTACTTGGAAATTACACTTGTGACCACCTTTTGGGCCATTTTTCTTTTGTACTTGTTTCTTTCTTCTTCATCTATTCTTCCTTTACTCCTACCTTCACATCCACTAGACTTGGGTTCTGGGATCGATGGGTACCCAAATCAACGTAGTAGTGCTGGTCCAAACTGATAAACTCTTGAGAAACTGATGCTCCTGGGTGCCATTTCTTAGTGTACTTTTTTATTAGGATGACCAAGCATCAAACATATTTCTGATTATCAATGGAAGATACTGCTACTTTAACTTTCTTAATGTCCCTTGTGTTGTATGTTTCCTTGGAGAATTTGACTAAGAAATACCTATGCTCCAATTTAAAGACCACTTGGAATGAGTCCAAGACACACAAACCCAAAACAAAAGAGAAACAAGGCCTAAAAAAAGATGGAATAACCATGGATGGAAGAGACAGACTGATGACCAAAAATGATAGAAAGAAAGGAAAAAGAAAAGAAAAGAAAACACATGAAACTATGATACAAGGGACGAAAGGTAGTCCCACTTAGGATTTGAAATAATATTTGAGGAATTTCCCTTTCACTGTAAATGGGGTCAACTCCCTGTCTAAGGTACTGATTATTAAAGTGTTTTCCCCTAAGATCTTTGATATCTGATAAGGGCCTATCAACAATTTTTGAAATTTGGTGTGGCTGCCGGACTTATCTTTTACCTTGTCCCACAAGAGGACAAGGTTAAAGATCCTAAAATATTTCATGGTGGCTCATTTATCAAACCACCTCTTAATTATGGATTGATGATTTGAAACATGCTCCAAGGCCAAAGTTCTTTTCTCCTCTAGGTTGAGGAGGTTCATGAGTCTAACTTGCACTCAATCTTTTCCTCTAACGTACCAGTCCATAAATCTCAAAATTGAGATTTTCAAGATCATAGGGAGGACCAGTTGCAAGTCATAGACTAGTTGGTATGGGGATGTTCCCAAGGCATTATTAATCCTCACCCGGTCTGTCCAAAAAGTGTATTTCAATTATGTGTGCCAATCCCGGGGATTGTCATTGACGAGTTGTTTGATCACTGTCGTTAGGTTTTTGTTAGTGGATTCCGCTACTCCATTGCCTTATGGATAATAATTTGAAGATAATTTGAGGATTACCTTGTTTTTGAAGGCCCATTGAATGAGAGAGGTGGAGGAGAAAGAGAGAGCATTAACACATACCAAATAGAATGACATCCCAAACCTGGTTATGATGCACTCCTCTAAGAACTTGGTTACCACTTTCGTGGTGCAATTGTTTTGTGCCTGGGCCTTCGTCCAGCATGTGTAGTAATTGGTAGCTGTTAGGATAAAATTTTGACCTGTAGACTAAGGGGGATTAATCATTCTAAAAAAATCTAAGCCCCATTGGGCAAACAGACGTACCCCATATACTGGCTATAAGGCTATCACATGATTTCTCTCTCAAGTTGCACTTGTCTGGCATGTGTGTCATGATCTTACATGTTCGCCAGTGTCTCTGAACAATGTTGGCCAAAAACATCCTTCCCTTAATATTTCGTAAGCGGTTGCCTCAGCTGACCCGTGTCATGTCCAGTATCTTTCATGAAAATCTTCTAGGACTTGTTTTTCTTTGAGCCTGTCTAGGAACCTCTAGTATAGTCCTTCATAGTTGCATTTATACAACTGACCATTCTTCAACATGTAGGAGTTTCTTTTGATTTTCAAATCCCTTCTCTATGAGCTATTCATCTCTTCTGGGCAGTGATTCTGTAGTAGGTAGTAGACTACATCTTGATACCAAATATCATAGATCACACCCTGATTGGTGTAAGTTTGGTATACTAGACACTCTTCTATTTTAAAGATTAGCTTTGTTAGGCCTTGGCCTCTTACTAGTTTCATTGGTTGGATCTCTAGGTCAAATTATTGTAGGATTTCCATCCATTTTCCCCTCCGTTCTCCCATCTGGTTCTGCATCAACAAAGATTTTATGGCCGCATCAGGGACTATCCCGAAGAATTTTCTTCTCAGGATGTAATGTCAGAATTTATTCACCGCTTTGACTAAAGAAAAAGATTGTTTTTCTTGGTTGGGGTACCTAACTTTAGCATTCTTAATGGGGTAGCTCATTAAGACTATTGGTCTCTTTTTCTCTCCATATTTCTTCTACATGAGGATGCCTGCGCAAGAGTGTTCTGATGCGAAAGAGTATACCTTGAAGGGAATAGTGTAATCTAGATTGACAAGAACAAGGGCTTTATTAATTGCATTCTTGATCTCTTCAAATGACTTCCTGACTGGGGGAGTCCAATCAATCTTAGCATCCTTTTTTATCATGTCATTGAGTGGCTTTACTATCTTGAGAAAACTACTAATGAACTTCCTCATGAAGTTAATCTTCCTAAAGAAAGATTTCAACTCTTTGCGGCTATGAGGTGGTGTTAGCTTTAGAATTTCTTAGACTCATTCAAATTCAATTATTATTCATGTTTATGAGATTATGTATCTAGGCAATTTTCCTTCTATGACCCCAAATATGCATTTCTTAGGATTTAGGGAAATCCCATACTTCCTGCATCTTTGGAGGAATTTCCTTAGATTTCTTATATGATTGGCTCATTTTTTTGAAAAAAAAGTAAGATCATCCATGTAGATGATGATACATTTTTCAACTAGCCCTTTGAAGGTAGTGTTCATCACTCTTTGAAAAGTATCCCCCATTTTGATTAAAGTGAAGGGGATTCATTGATAAGAAAATAGCCCCAACTTGGTGGTGAATGTCGTCTTCAATCTATCTTCCTCTTGTACCATCACCTGATTCTATCCTGAATAACCATCCAAAAGGGACATCATTTGGGAACCTTTCACCACTTGTATTACCTCATCAAGAGAAGGGAGTGGATAGTTTTCCTTCTGAGAGGCTTTGTTCTGATTTTGGAAATCCACTCACAGTCTAATCTCACCAGTCTTCTTTCTCATGGGTACCAAGTTTTCTACCCATGTGGAGTGTTGAATTGGGAATATGATTCTCGCATCCATAAACTTTTGGACTTCCTTTTGTATCAGGGGCTTCATGGTAGGGTTGACGATACATTGACATTTTTGGAATGTCTTGGAATTTGGTTTTAGTGGGATATTGTGCATAATTACTGAGGTGTCATATTTTTTTAGTTCTTCATAACTCAAGGCTATGACATCTTGATATTATGTAAGGAGTTGGACCATTACCTCCTTCTCTCCTCGGGTACCTACTTTCCCAATGTGAAATTCTCTTGGTTCATCTTTAGTGCCAAGGTTGTAAGCTTCATTTTCTTTACCATAGGGTGGTATGTCTAGGTGCCTTCTCATAGTAGTCCCATCACTTTCAAAATTCCTTTCTAGTTCCACCATTCCTTTTGGTATGGAATTTTTTCTTAGGTTTATGATTCCTTGATCATTCGGATCCTCTGGGCTAACTTCTTCTTCTTCTACCTCTTCCTTCCCTTTGTCTATGATATGCTTTTTGAACACACCTGTGCACATGATGAAATCGAGGATATGTTGGCCATATTGAAATACTTGGACATTGGTGATGTTATTTTGGATGGCCATGGCTACAATAAGCTAACCTAAGAACTTATTCAGTTTACATTTCTTCATTAGGTGTAATGAACTGGCTGACATAGCTAGGGCATCAGTGACAACATTCTTCCTTTGGGGAATGGATGTGATATTGAATGCTTCAAAGTCATTGATCAAGTCACATGCCCTATTTTGGTAGGTTGAGAGCCTCTTATTATTGCAATAATATTGAATACAAATTTACTTGATGATCAGTTGCAAGTCTCCTTCTACCGTCAAAGTTTTTATCCTTTTTTCATGGGCCAAGAGGAGTCCATGAACCAATGCTTCATATTCTGCAACATTGTTAGTGCACAAAAATTGTAACCTATAAGAAGCATAGAAATATTTACCTCTTGGATTTATAATTTCAATCCCCGCACTTGTTCCCTATTTACACTGAGATCCATCAAAGTGTGATTTCCATATTTGGCACTGTTTTGTGGGGTTTGAACTGTTAAGGACATTCATTGAGAATCCCTTTGCTTTGAGCTTCTGTCTCTTTCCCCCATCACTTCTTGAGGAGGTTGACTCTTCTTCCCTTATTCCCTAGGTTTTTTTGAGGTTGGGGGATTTAGTACTTTCACCATTTTTATCTTCATGTAGTTCCCTATAGGGTCGACATATGCCATCATCTGAGGTGCTCCAGTCACTGGACACGTTCAAAGTAGGGCTCTTTTTATCAGAGTCTGAACCACTATTTTGACCTTTGATTATGTTGTCTAGATCAACTAGGCTATCTTCCCTAGACATGGTGTCACCTTTTCTTTCCAACTCAAGATGTCCCCTTTCTACTTCAGACCTCTTTAGGAATTTGATTCGTAGGGCGATTTGAGTTAACACTCGGGATAGTGCATCTTGGAAATTGGGGCATGTGAATTCTGAGTGACTCACTTGATGGAACTGACAATATCCTAGTAGCAGGAGGATACAAGTTTTTCATGTCTACCTAGGTCCTACATGATCATCGTCATGTAGTTGAAAAAGTCTTGAAAGATGTCATCATGGATGTTGAGCTCTAGTAGCCCCTACACAGGACTATGGTCTTCTTTGAAATCTATAATTTGGAATATGAAAATTTCATCCATCCGATAGGTTCGTAGGTCATTCTATGTGAATAGAACCTCGTTAGGAGCATTGTAATCTATGATCATCCTCTTTAGTTTAGGCTTGACATAAATCTTGATCTGGTTGTTCGGTACTTTTCATTGTAGCCATATCTAGGTGAAATATTTAGATAACCATCCTCTAAAGCATTTGGTCCATTCTAAACTCAGCAGCATTCCATAAGTTTCATGGATATCCACTATGTGTACATCAATGTACTCATGTACCCTTGGATCGACAACCAGTTGGATGTGCACGTCCTTGAGTACACCAATTACCTTAACTTTTGTCTTGTCGAGCTAGATCACTACTCTATTTTTCATTTGCTGAACCATCCCTAATTTTTGACAAATGCATAAGGGAATGACATTACCAGACACTCCAGAATAAATTAGGAAATTGTGTAAGTTTTTTCGGAATATCCGCAAGCTGAGTAGGAATAAGGGTACCTCTATCTTATCTTTGAACATTGCCGATAAAGCTTCAGAAGTGTTGATAATGGAGGTGGTCTTCCCGCTGCTTTCATTTGTACCTTTCTTTGAATGGTCCAAGGTTTTTAGGAGTGCTTCTCTCTAAGAAGGGAAAACTTGAAGCATTTTGAACATAGATAGGTTCTCCTTGGTTTTCTTTATTTCTTCAATTACACTGTATTTTTCATTTGACCATGTTGAACTTTTGCAACCAACAAATGTATTTGGGAGAGATGATGTAGGAGCATTCAAACCTCTAGGTGGCACAATATTTTTTCTTTCCCAGGGATCTGGTGGATTTGGTTGTTTATTCAGAGGTATACCATTGGTCATAGGTTCCTTTCAGCTTTGTAAAATTTATGAGTTTCGATGGTCATTTTGGAAGGCATAAAATTTAGAGTATTCAGGCTCATTCTCTTTTTGAAATAGTGACACAAACTCTTCTTCTCCTGTATAGGTGTTCAAACTTTCCCCATTTCTAGACTCATAGGAGTTAAACATCATGGCATTGAACTGGACGGGAGGCTCCTCCAGATTTTGAGGGTATTGGTTATAGTATTTTCTCCCATATTCATCATTGTCTTAGTGCAAATTAGGAGCCCCAACAAAATTGGCCTCCACAACCTCATAGGTATTAGAATTATTAACCAATATTCTACCATTGTTGGGCCAAGTGTTCCATGGTCTATTGGGTCTTTTCTAACCAAATGGCTTATCCTATGAATTGTTTTTATTGTTGTAGGTGTTGAAACCTCACTTCTAATTCTAGGGGTAAGCACTTGGACCATAAAGTGCTCATTTGTATCCACTTTGGTTTTGGGAAGGATTCAACTTCATCTTGGTGAGCTCACTCGTGAGTTGGGATAAGGTTTTCTTGGCGATGTCTAGCTCAGAGGCTAGGTGAGTGTGAGGTTTAGTTTGGAGCACAACCCTTTTGCTCCAAAAACATTCTTTTATGAGCCTCGTAACTGGGATAAGTGATGGAGGGTGCTAAGGCTGCAAATGGTTGTGCCATAATTGGGCTTAATGAAGGTATGTGGGTGTTCAAAGCTTGACTGCTTGCTGAAAATGGATACGGGGCAGCGTTGTTGCTAATGGTAGGAACGACCACTAAGTTCCCCTCTTGTGGGTCCGTTTGTTGTGTAAATGTGATGGCCTCATTGTACACCTTTTCCATTGTCTCTTTATCCATAGGGGGAAGTCTTCTTAGAAAGATTGAAGTGAAGGGATTCAGGGCTTTGAGGTAAACTTGTATGACTGTTGCCTCTGGTATGGTGTAAGGAGCTTCAAACTTTTGATGCATTTTGTGGAAACATTGATTGAACATGGTGATGGGCTCCTTAGGATCTTTTCTTGTTGTTATGAACTAGTGATGTTTTGTAGTAGGGTCTACATACAACTTAAATTGATTAGTAAATTTGGTTTCAAATTTGACCCATGCAGAGATAGATACCTGTGGTAGGTTCAGGTACCATTTGTATGCAAATTCCCCTAAAGTGTACCAGAATAGATGAAAAAAAAATCTTGGTGGGCAATCTCTTTGTGGTTACAAATTTCTTTGAAGGCATGGATGCACTCTTCTGTTGTGCTTGATTCTCCATATACAAATTGCATGCAAAACCTCTCTAGATTTTGGGGCAATTCGTGAAGCTTCCCAATGAAGTCTACTAGAAATATTTTTGTGTTAGCGAAGAAGGCCATTGGACGAGGTTGATGCAAATTCTGATTTTGCAAGTTCTGATTTTTCTTTATAGTCGCAAGGACAGTCAGGGCAGTGAGGTGAGATTTTTATCCAAGCAGATTTTGGGACTCAGTAGGACGATGAAAGGAGTTTTCTCTTTTCTTCCCTTTGTCATTGTGAGCTCTGCGGTAGTGAGTGAGTTCAAGGAACTTGCCTCTTTTTGGAGATGATCTTAGCACTCGCTCAAACCATTTTGGAAAGAAAGATTTGATGTTATCCATTTTTCAGTCTTTAGGCCCTCCTTATAGTGCCACTTATGTTGAGCATTGTTTTAAAAGAAGTCAATTTCTAGGATCTCGAGATTTGATTTCCTCTCTTGAAAGAATAAAAAAGTTATTCCCAAGGTTCTCCAGGGTCATGGTACAACCTTCTTGGTAACTCAGTTGAAGATAAATGTGAATGTTCATGAGGAGGCCTTTGCTGGTACTTTCAAGATGTCAAACAACAAAACAACTTTAGTTCTTTTTTTTGTATTTTCCAAATCATCAAAGATTGTAATTAACTAAGGATGCAAAGTTGTGTTTAAACTAAGGATGATTTTGATTTTTTTCAGATTTATTACAAAAATTTAAATGAGTAGGGTAAAAAGAATGAAGTAAATCACTGAAAATAAAATCTTAACAAACATAACCCATTGTTGATCCTTCCTTGCAAATAGAATGATGAAGAGATTTGGAATAAACCCACCAGACATAAATTAGACCACATCACAATTGTATATCCAACAGATGCAATCATTTCAAGAGAAAACGTATTTACTCGTGAAATATTTTCAAAATCTATCAAATCGTGAAGCCACCAAGATGTGCACACACACGAGACAGATTTATTGTTAAGCCCAAAATATGATCTTTCCCATACATTCATCACAACAAGGTAGATAAAAACAACAAACTCCAACTAAAGAAACATAGATTTGAGACACAATAAAATAGTTAGCTCTTTAAAAAGAATGAATAAGCATACACACATTCATCAATTTTGCATATATAGTAGCAAATATCATACCATGAATGAAGCACCAATTGTAGATCTTTATTACATCAAGAATCCAACCATAATACATTTTTTTGATTAAAATATATAGAGTTCTGATCTGCTAACTCTGAATGCCAAAACTAGGGCATCAGAGTTCTAAAAACAATGAAAACAAACTAAAACTAAAGCTTTACTAAAGAAATCTATTGCTGAAGTGGTATTAAAAAACTTGCATGGGTCTTTAATCCATTTATAATCAGTTTGTCTGTGCAAAAGGGATCAAACTGGCTAAGAAAGAAGAAAGAGAGGAGCTGGAGTTCCCTTGCACGGAACTGGAGTCTTCTTCTTGATCTTTGAGTTCTCCCTTGGAATCTTCACATGTGGTTCTCTTCAAGTTGGGAACTGATAGAGGACCCTTAGTCCTTGAAAAACAAATTCCAGATATGCATCCATTTGATCTAAACCTCTATTTTTGTGCAAAAAAGTGATCACACTAGAATGGTCTAGGATTCAGACCCCGACCTCTGCATCAAAATTTTCCAAGTGTAAATTCAACCAAGTATAGAAATAAAACTTAAGAACCCCAAAATTTTGGCTTTTCGGAGGCCAAAAGGATGAAAAGGACAAAATTCTAAGAGAGCCTAAAGGCAAAAATACTAAGAAGGCCAAAAGGCTGAAATACTGAAAAATCAACCTTTGGGAAAAATGGCTTCGTTTGGAAAATCTGCATCTCTCAAAAAGGGCTAAGTTTGGATTTGAGAAAACATCTTGAGAACACCTCTGGATGGGATGCTCTCAGCCTCGGTACTATTTCCTATACCCCCTCGTATTTTATTTCCTTCCTCTTCACTTTGTTAATTCATTGTTCTTGATTTTCTCTAAAAGTGGTCAATTTAGAAGCACAAAACTTGATCTCTTCTTCATGCTCAGATATCCTTTACATGTCCTCCTTTGAATAGAACAGTTGGTGTAGGCCTTATTTGGTGCTAACACCTGCCAGAATGTCTCTAAATTATTGTATCACCCCTTTGGCTGGGCGCAGGATTTGTTTATCTTGGTCCCGGTACAATTCTAAGCCAATACCTATGAAGAAGTTGTGTATTTCTTCTACCCACTCCATAATTTCCTTATGATTCTTCCGTATGTAGTCTAGGTACTTTTCGCAAACCTGAATTGTTTTGGCTATGCTTTTAATCCATATTCTGAAGTTGTCTAGCTCTTCACCATCATATATCTTGACCAAAATTTGGAAGCATTTCTTCTTGATAACCCTTAGGTCTTGGAGGGAAGTTTTCCATTTGGTCACTTCAAAATCTAATCCCTCATCACTCTCCATTATGTTTATCAACTTTGTGGTTTCCACCAGAATAACTCTGAAAGGCCTAAAAACCAGTTTGATAACCTTTTCTCCAAACTATCAAAATCACTCTTCCAATCATCACTTGCCTGAATGAAAGAGGGGGTCATACCTGTCGACAAGTTTGGAGTATCTCTCTTCTCTAGTACGGCCTGTAATGAGGCATCTAGGGAACTTGGGTCAATGGGACCCATCATCTTATGAATAAATTTCTTAAGAGCCTCATCTTTCAAAGACTTTCTAGTTTCTTCGTCTTTGCTCCTAAAACCTAGAGCATGCTTCAAACTTAGAGATTCCAGGCTCTTACTTCCCTCCCTGGTCGGTTCCCCTAGATCCACCTCTTTGAATGTATAGTCCTCTAGGGTGAGTTGTGTTTGAGAGGTGCTAGTAGAAATGATGTAGAACACAACTCCCTATTAATGATAAAACTCAATTACAAGTCAAATAAACACAGATTTTGAACCTTCAATATCTTCCATTCATCAGTGACCCCTTCTACAATTCTCTGCAAACTCTTAAATAACCAAAAATCCAAAAAAATCAAGGAAATCCAAAAATTACCCTTTTTGGCAATTTTTTCCAAAGTTGCTTTTTGCCATTTTTGTTAATTTTCAAAACAACACCTAAAAAGTTGAGATTTTGCCTAAAAATACCCTCAACTAAGTTAGAAAGAATTGCGAAATAATATCCGAGATCAGAAACATAATTTCGGATTTATTACAAAATAGACTTTCTAAAAACTAGGGAAAAAACACTTAAAGTTGATTTTAGAGCCCTAAATGAAACTTTCATATATATATATATATATATATCTATATATATATATATATATCATGGGTCCTATGAATATTAATGTGTCCTAAGGGGTCCTAATGTGTCCTAATGGGTCCTAAGGGGTTGTAATGGGTCCTAGGGGTTCCTAGGACCACTTAGAACCCATTAAAACCCCTTATGAAACATTAGTACATAGTAGAACATATTAGAGCCCATTAATGTGTCCTACGATTATTAATGTGTTCTAAGGGGTCTTAAGAGGCCCTAATGTGTCCTAAGGGGTTGTAATGGGTCGTAAGGGGACCTAGGACCACTTAGGACCTATTATGACCCCTTATGATACATTACAACCACTTAGAACCCTAAAGAGTATCCTTAATCAAGTCAAGGGCTTAATATTATAATCAATAGTCCACTGTGAATCATGTTGAAGACAATGTGTTGATTCCTAAAATTTGGCCAAGTCTCGAATTTCCTAAAAACCCTCAAAATCTAGAATCTTTATCTTAACTCCTATGAAGCTGAAAAACCACTCTCAAACATCCTGAAAGTATAAACATAAATTTTAACTGAAGTATAAGATAACTTATAATTAAATGTTACATTTTATGTATTGACCAAGTGCTAGAATTGGTTTGGCGGGGTTTATTGGTATTTCTTCCTCCCTCCCTTAAGCCTTTTCATAATGTTACATAGTGCACACATGCTATTGGATTTGATTAGATAATCCTTAGGCTTGGTAAATCGAATCCATAGCTCGTGCGTGCTATAGGGCATACACCCTATTTCTTTTGAGGGACCAAAAAAATTTTTGGCTCCTTTTTGGTCCCCCATCTTCGTGCATATACCCCCAATGAGGTACTAAAGAGAAGTGATGAAGCATTGAGATCATTGGATGCATAGATCAAAGGGTAGAAGTAACCAAGAGACAAAACTAGACTTGGATTCAATAGTGAGAGCACTACTAAGAAAGGAGAATCATCTAAAATAGTTGACAATCAAGACACCTCAGCCCCACCTAAGTCAAACAAGCCTAGTTGCTACCACTATGGGAAACCTGGACATACTACAAATTTATGCAGAAGCAAAAGGGGTAAGTCACCAAGCTCACCTAAGTTTGATGGATATTGCTATAACTGCAATAAGTATGGGCATCGAGAATTTTAATTTAGATCAAGAACTATAAAAAAAACAAGGAAGCCAAAGTTTGATGGCTACTGTAGTACTTGCAACAAGTATGGTCACAAATATGAAGAATGTAGATCACAAAGGAGAAATGAAAAATGGGTACAGAACATATAGAATATGCAAAGTAACCAAAAGACTACATCTATACCATGGGACTACAATAAAAGTATGTCATGTTTAGTCTATGGAAGGTATGGACACATTGTTGTAAACTATATGTTACTAAATGGCGGAAATAATAGGAGATCTTGGAGAAACCCTAGAATGACATGTTTCCATTGTAACAAGCTAGGTAACCTTGCCAAAGACTATAGGTACTGAGGGAAAAATCTTTCCAAGGAAGAAACATCAGAGAAATTGAAAGTAAATTTTGAAGAGATGAGAGAGCAGATGAGTAGGACATGGAGAAGAAAGGCTATGGATTATGGAACACCATTTGAGATAGTTGAGGGCACCGCATCCTCTAGATCAAGTGAAAAAAAATATACTTAATTGACTACAAGGTATGTAAAGGAACTGCAAGTCAAATTTCAAATCTTAAACCTATTCCTAGTATAGGTGCAAAGATCCATATTAGCATACTTAGATGCATTCAGATACATATTGTTCAATTCATGTTTTATATTCATTCCGTTAAAGGAAATGGTAAAGGAGAATCGGTAAAGTAAGTCGGTAAAGCATTAATTGTTACTTTTATGACCGTTGGAAACCCGAAACCTAGAAAAATCTATAAATAGACCTTGTTGTCTATTATTATCACTTGCCATTTGAGAGCAGTGTGAGAAAATTTGTAGAGTTGTCTTCAAGAAAATTTGAGCTATTGATAAGGCATTCCTAAACTATTTTAATCTTCTGTAAGATTAGTTGAGCGCATTAGAATATCATTAGGTGTTTCCATATTTCTAATTGTGCAATCGATATGAGAAAAGAGAAATCCTAAGTGAATCTAGCAGACAAATTGGAAAGAATGACACTTAAGCTTAAGAATCCAGTTCTTGTTGAGAATATTGAACCCATGAACCCTAAGTACAAATTACCTATAGAAATAGTAGCAGAACCTGATAAGACGGGAGCTCTAACATCAATTCCACCAAGGGTTATATTGCTTGAATATATGCGAACATTCATCCACTGTAAAGTTGAAGAGATATGCGTAGCTGAGATTGATGTGTTGTTTCATAAATTGTGTGTGAATAGAAATCTGAAGGACGAGTATATTCATTTGGAAACTAAAGGTTTTACTCATGCCCTTCACTTACTAAAAGTATTTAAAATAGAGTGGATAATAATGGTTCTTAGCCGAGTTCATGACCATTTCATGTGGCTTTAACAACCAGTGAAGATAACAAAAGATGTTTTACATATTGTAACTGGTTACCTGATTGGATATAAGCCTAAGGGTACAAGTCAAATTGAGAAGGATGAATTGAGTGAATTAACCAAGGCAAAATGAGATGGAAGAGGTTTGAGGACTTATACTATTGAAGATCCCAAGATGAAATTTGCATGTAATGCCATATCCTAATGAGTGTTTCATTCTTCAGGAGTTGACATTGTACCATGTGGAGTTGTAGATTTGGCATACAAGATTGTGAAGAAGAACATGTTGATTGATATTTGTGAGATTTTTCTGAAGCAACTAGAAGATAATATGAATACCATGCATATTTTTCTTATTTTTGAATTTCTTCCCATCTATTGGTAATGTTACATGGAGAACTGAGAAGCCTATCATGTATCAAATAAATGATTATATCCTGAGCCTAGGTGAAAATATTGACATTATAATGAATGATTACTTCCTTAAGTTTCAAGCTAAGATGCATAAGAAGTACAGGATATCACCCCAATTGGTTGAGAAATAGCATGACACTATTTTTTTTGAAGTAGACACTGACACATGCATTATCAAGGTAGTTGAGCCAAGAAGTTTCTAGATATAGCCTATGGGATACAAGATGGACACAGACATTGCATCACAACAAATTGAGGCTATGTTAGAAAATCCTACTGACAAAATAGTCAAAATATATTGCACTTATGAAGAGGTTAAAGATAAGAGAAAACAAGAAATATTAATACCTAAAGCCCAAAGGAGGACAAAAAAATGATTGAGAAAATGTCAAAGGATCTCATAGTTGATGAAGAAACAGATGAGGCTAGACCCTCTAACACAAAAGGAAAGAAGCCACTAGAAATGAAATCCTCACCAAGTACTACTACTACTAGACCAAACACAAGGTCCTTAGCTACACCAAGAGAAAAAAGGAAATCATAAGCAGAAGAGCCAAAAGATAAAACATATGTGAGAAGTATGAAAACTACCATTCAAACAAGGAGAAAAGTGAACTTGGAAGAAGATAGTGAGGGAGATATTGAAGATATAAGAAAACATAAGAATGTAAGCACATTCCTATTGCAAATGACTCTAGATGTTGCACTCGAGTTACTTAAGAAGAAATGAGCAATTTATGGAATCAAATACATGAAGTATGATGACCAGAATGAAGAAGGTAAAACCAAGATAGAAGAGGCAATTTTTTTTACTTTGCACAAATTTAAACCTGCACCGACTGAGGTTGTTAACCATCTACCTACTGAATTGTATAGAAACATTGATGCTAGATGGAAATATGCATTAAATATTGAGAATAAATGTGGGAAAGATCACTAATTCTAGTTCAACCCACAATGTCTGTAACTAAGATAGATGAGACAATGAAGACCTACTCTAACCAATTTCTTATTAAAGGTAGATCCTTAAGGATCATACATGGAGAGTTAAAGAAAGTACAAAATGAGACCAATGAGCAATGGAGAAAATTTATCTCTATCTACATAGAAGACAAGACAGGAATAGATCAAGCTACCAAAGAGAAAAGTAAGGAAAATCCTATTGATCTGACATTGGATGAAGATGAAATATTGATTGATGATATTACAAAGAAGGACCCTGCAACCAAAATTGTGGAAGATGAAGATATAATGATAGAAAAGGAAACAAAGACTGAACAAATGGATATCATTGATTTTTCTGATGCAAAAATATTAGAGGAATTTCTAGAACAAGTCAATGAGTATTTGGATGTTGACATAGGTATGTCTAATGTTGCAACTGATACTGAGGAGACAGGCACCGAACCGTCTAAGGAAAAAGAACAAAGATAAACTGAGGAGCATAAGGCCACCAAGCCTAACACATAACAATGCACCGAGGCACCTTCTACTAAGAAAACCACACCACAACAAGAGAAAGTTAGTGAAATTCCAAAGGATCAAGGAAAGGACAAGACCGAGGACAAAAAACATAAGAAAAGATATAAGAAAGGAGAAAAGAGAAGATAGAAGAGAAGACTAAAGAAAATCAAGAGGAAAAGAAAGATGAGTCACCATAAAATAAAGGTAAGGACAAGCAAGAAAAAATGAAAGATGAAAGTGTATTTGATGCTATAAAGACCACTTTTGATGCATTAAAATTGTCTACAGGTGAAAGTATGTTTATCAAGAAGAAGAAATCAAAGAAGAGGAAACATGTAGATATGAGCCAACAAATCATATTATATAAAGTAGACCTATCTACTATGGATCCTGATGATATGACAGAGTATGCATAATTGGTGAGACTTAAGGCACTCCAAAATAAATTATTTTTGAAGAAAAGAGAAACCATTGTATTGGAATATGTCAAAGAATTACTATAGGAGATTGTACTAGATGCTATTATAAATGAGGAGGAAAGTATTATTATTCAAGTAGAATATTTAATTCAACAAGTGTGAGAACCGAAAAAAGACACTCAACTACATGATGACAATTCATCAGAAGAGCATGAAACAAAAACTGTTAGAAGATATTTTGAATAATATTACACTAAACAAGGTATCTCTTTCTGAAGCATGCACTGACATACAGAACAAGTTTGATATTATTTTGTTATTTCATAAATTTTGTTCCATTTCACTATCCATTAAGGATATCAAAGAAAAAGAGGAATCTCTTGAACAAGAGCTGACCGAGCAGCTGAAGAACATATAAACTAAGCCTGGATCACTATAGGCCTATCACTCAAAGCTTAATCAGTTAATGGGAAGGAAGAAAGAGCTAAGAAATCATGAATACAAACTAAGGATGGAACTCCTTGAGCTAGAATAAACTCTTATTACCCACCTGGAGTCAATGCAGAATCATTTGAACAAAGCCAAAGATTTAGTTGCTTCTCCCGATTGTAGTTCATTAGATACTATTACTGGTATGGAAATGGATGTTGCTACATAGATTGGTATCATGAAAACATTGAAGGATACATGGGAGGAAGCCCTAGCTGATGCAAAGACTAATTTTAAACACATTTTTGACAACTTGTCTCCAAAAGATAAGAATAAGTATTGTTTTGGCATGTTTATCGAAAAAGGGGGATATATAAGGATAATATGATATGTAAATAGATATGTAAAAAGGGGGGATTTATAGGGATATAGATATGTATGTTTACATAAGGGAGATACAAGTAGTAAATTTTTGAGGAGAATTATCAAAGGGGGAGTCATAAGTATTTTTGAAGTTTTGAAAATTTTGATGACTTTGAAGTTTTTCACAAAATGTCAAACTAATGTCAAAGGGAGAGATTGTTTCTCCTAAAGTGATTATGTTGTCATTAATTTTATGCAAATTCATATAAGTGAATGTAATAAAAGTAAGCAAGTCAATATAATGGAGGAGATAGTCAATAAAGGCACTAAGCAAGCTACATATATTGAGTCATGCAAAGACAGTTACCAAGAACTCAGACACCCAGAGGTAAAGTACAGAGTTACCAAGTAAGCACAACTATGTTACCGAGTATTCCATAGATGACATTTCAATTAAATCTAAATACATTGTATCTGGACACCAAGTAGGAAGCATTGTGCAAAATTCAAGGTAAGCGTTAGTTGAATCATTGGGATTCCAAACACATGATTGTGTTGGATGATATCAGTTTTGGTTACTGATATGTTGTTGATACTCATGTTTTGTCACTGATGTCAAAATATTTTTCTATGGAGAAGACAGACTCGCTACTTAACTGGAAGGTGTGTACAGACAATGTATGGATGATTCAGAATGATCAAAGTTGGATTTATGCAAAAGGATGTGTGTTGACCTTATTCCTAAGGTTGCTTGGATCTATGTTACATACTGTGGATGTTATAGTTGATTTGGTGAAGACTGGTTTTCTGGACTGTAGCTGTGATTCTGGACAGAGCAGGTCTTTGTGTTTTGGGTATATCTTTCTGGTGAAGATATTTTAGAACTTGTGAGCTTACTGATGGACAACTGACATATGGTAGAGTAATGGGTTCAGTTTGATTGTTTTTTGGATACCAATGACATCACCTATGGCGTATATTCTAGAGAAAACCTATTTCCTGGCCGACTTCAGACATGTAGCATGTAAAATTAATTGTGAGCATGAATTACGGACCTGGAAGTATATGTGATGGATTATAAATGATGTATACTTATTATAGATACCATGTGTATCTTAGCAAGGGGTTATGTAATTATTTGTATTAGGAAAGCTTAATTGGCCGACCTAATGAATTTTTGTAAGAGGGTATATATGAATGATAATTTCTTGTGGAGAAGTGTGAAAGAGGAAAAAGGACAGAGATGTGTGGAAGCTACGAAGCTTTTTGACGGATAGATATAGAAAAAAGTTGATACTACATTGGAACTGACTAAGAAAAGACATTTTCTATCAGACAGTTCACTGGAATGTATATTTTATTTACACACTTGATTCGGATTGTAAATCCTTGAAGGTGGCTTTAACCTTCTTTGGGCAGTGTGCCTTGGTAGTGAGCCTACTATTTTCTTTGACTCCTAATTGGGTCTATCTCCTAATAGGGATTGTGTACTGTAATGTTGTAACAATCTCCGAACAGGGTTAATATCTTTTAACGGGGATACTATACTCTTAGTACATTATTTGTGGGTGTTAATTCCCACTAGGTTTTTAACTTTAACAGGGTTTCCTCAACAACAAATATTGTTTTATGGTGTTGGCATTTACTGTGTTATCATTTACATTTGCAGACTTGGTTTATAAAGTTTAAAGTTTAATAATCTATATTACAACTTATTCACCCCCCCTCTCAGTTGTCTTGTGGAATGTTATTCCTAACAATTGGTATCAGAGCTACTGGTCCTTAGAAATAAATTTTAACAGCTTGAGGTGATCCTAAAGATGACTTACTAAAGGAAGGATAGTCCAAAATTTGACCCTGAAAACTTTGATAGTTGGCAGAACAAGATGAGAACACATTTTCTATGTCTAGGAATTGATTACTAGATGATAACAAAGAAGAAAGAAAAGGTAGCGACTGAGGATGAAGTAGAGAAAGCCACTAAAGATGAAAAGACTCTATTCTCATGCAATATGGTTTCAAGTGAATCCTTGATCAATGCACTATCAGAAGGAGAATTTATAGAAGTAAAGGACTTGGACTCTGCACATGAAATCTAGACAAGACTGGAAGCACTATATGTTGGAGACAAGTTTACAAAGTAAGGAAATTTACAGAACTAGAAGACAAAGATGGAATCACCGAAGATGAGAGAAGATGAGAACATCAGAGCATATGCACAAAGAATTATTGAAGTGGTTATAGGTATTAGGAACTCTAGAGGAGCTTACAGTGAGGAAGAAGTGATTGCAAAGATACTCAGATCTTTGACATCTGCATACAGAACCAAAGTTCAGGCTATAGAAGAGATCATAAATTTGAGACCAAACTTCACTAGAGAGATGTTTATTGGAAAGCTAACTACATTTAAAGCTATAGAATTGGGAGACACTTTACCTAAGGTTGAATCATAATTCAAGGAAACTATGCACAAGAAAAAAGGATCCTACCTCAAAATTCAAGCACAAGAAGTGGTGATCTAAGAGAAGAACTTGGAGCCTATGTTGATGAATGGGAACAAATACAGGAAGAAGAAAGGAAGCTAGATGAAGTTGTGGCATTGATTGCAAGAAGAGAAAAGAGAGGTAAGGGTAAGTTTGACGGAAAATTACCTCTAAAATGTTTTTCATGTAACAAGATCGGTCATTTTGCATCTAGATGTCCTACAAGAATTCCAAAGCATAAACCTAAGTTTTTCAAGTCTAAGTTCTCAAAGGACAAGGAATGTTATTATGCTAGTGAGGGTATATCTGATGATGAACATGGTGACTATGATGAAATTGGATTTATTGGTATTAAGGATGATGAACCTATGAATGACTAAAAAGCCTTAGTATCTCGAGTTGAAAATAAATATGAATGGGTCATAAATAGTGGTTGTTCACATCATATGACTGGAGATAAAATAATTTTGTGAGTTTGAAAAGACATGATGGTGGTGTTGTTAGATTTGGTGACAATACTCCCAAACTTATTATTGGAATTGGATCTATTTCTTTGGATGGAAAGACTAACACTGAAAATTTATTACTTGTTGATGGACTTAAGCATAACTTGTTGAGTGTTGGATAGCTAGTTGACAAGGGTTATCAACTGAACTTCATCAATGGGAAATGTTCTATCAAGAGTAAAACAAGAGACTTGATAGAATCTGGTACTAAATCCAGAGGTAATGTATTTGAACTGAATACATATGAAGCTTCTTGTTTTATCATGAAGGTTGATGACGGTCGGCTATGGCAGAGAAGACTTTGTCATGTTAATTTTGATAACATTGTCAAGGCAAGTATGAAAAAAGAAGTAAGAGATCTATCTAAAATTGTAAAGCCATATAACACTATGTGTAGAGAATCTGTTATGGGGAAGAAGACTAGAAGCACTTTCAAGAGAAAATCTTATTAAACAAAAGGGAATTTGGATCTGGTACATACATATCTATGTGGGCCTATAAGAACAAGATCATACTATGGTGAAAGGTATTTCATACTTTTTGTTGATGACTTTTCTAGAATGATGTGGGTTACATATTTGAGAGAGAAATCTGAAGCATTTGACAAGTTCAAGTTATTCAAGGAAAAAGTTGAGAATGAATATAGTTTAAAAATGAAGTGTTTGAGATCAAACAAAGGAGAAGAGTTTACATTAGAGCTGTTTAATACATACTATGAAGAAAATGGAATACATAGACAGACTTCAGCCCCTAGAACTCCACAAAAAAATGAGATAGCAGAGCGAAGAAACATAACCTTATTAGATGCTGCAAGGACTATATTTCTGGAAGGAAATGTGTCACATGTTCATTGGAAAGAAGCAGTTGGCACTGCTGTGTACACATTAAACAAAATTCAGATTAGAGAAGGTACAAATAAAACTCCCTATGAATTATGGTTTGATCATACACCTACTATGAAATATTTTAGAATATTTGGTAGTAAATGTTATATCAAGAGAGATGATGAAATAGGAAAGTTTGTTGCTAGAAGTTATGAAGGAATCTTTATTGGTTATTCCACTAAGAGTAAAGCATATAAATGTTTCAATCTGAGATTGAGGAAACTGATTAAAAGTGCCAATGTGAGGATAGATGAAAAATTTCAAATTCAGGAAAGAATATATGATTGTGGTCAGATAATAGAAACAAGAGGGGTTTCTGCTGAACCTGAATGACCCTTGATGATCGAGAATGAGATTGAAGAAGAAGAACAGGCTGAAGCTACTAAGATATTGAAGACACCAAGGTATGTCAAGATAAACCATCCTAAAGATCAAATTATTGGCGATGCAAGCAAAGGCATGATGACTAGATCTAGAGTTAGAAATGAGATCTATTTGATTTCTCAAGTTGAACAAAAAACTATTGATGAAGCATGTAGATATGAATCTTGGACTAAATCCATGGAAGAAGAACTAGAACAGATAAAGAAAAACAACACTTGGGAATTGGTTCCAAGACCTAAGAACAAAAGTGTGATTGGCACTAAGTGGGTTTTCAAAAATAAGGTGGATGAGGAAGGCATAGTGGTAAGAAACAAAGCTAGACTGGTATGTAAAGGCTACTCACAACAAGAAGGCATAGACTATGAAGAAACATTTGCACCTATTACTAGATTGGAAGTTGTAAGACTATTCCTTGCTTATGCTGCACATAAAGACTTTAAAGTATATCAGATTGATGTGAACTCAACATTCTAGAATGGTGATTTGGAAGAAGTGTACATTGAGAAACCTATTGGTTTTCCTTTGGCAGATGATGAAAACATGGTTTGCAGACTGAAGAAGGTACTATATAGACTGAAACAAGCACCAAGGGCATGGTATGCAAGGCTGGATAAACATCTAATTCATTTTGGTTTCAAAAAAGGTAATGCAGATAGTAATTTTTATTTGAGAACTGATGAAGATGGAATCTTAATTATAGAAGTTTTTGTTGATGATATCATTTTTGGAGGCAATAACAAAATGAGTAAGAAGTTTGCTAAAGAAATGGAGAATGAGTTTGAATGTCAATGATTGGTGAGATGAAATTTTTTCTTGGTTTGAAAATTAATCAGAGTAAGAATGGCAATTTTATATCTCAGATCAAGTATCTTAAGGAAATGTTGAAGAAATTTGGGATGGAAGATTGTAAACCTGTTGGAACACCCATGGTAACAGGAAACAAACTGACTAAAAGTGATGAGACTCAAAGTGTTTTGCAGACTAAGTACATATCAATGATTGGAGGTCTACAATATCTAACACACACTAGACTAGATATTACCAATGTAGTTGGAATTGTGGCTAAATATTAGGCAGATCCTAAAGAGACACATTTTTCTGCTGTGAAAAGAATTTTTAGATATTTGAAAGGAATAGTAGAATATGGATTATGGTATGAAAAGGATAATGATTTTACATTATAGGCTTACACTGATGTTGATTGGGCAGGTACTGTGGATGACAGGAAGAGTACAAGTGGTGGTGCTTTTTTCTTGGAAAAACGTTAGTTTCTTGGTTGAGCAAGAAGAAAAAATGTATTGCTCAATCTACTACTGAGTCAGAGTATGTTGTTGTAGCAATAAACTGTACACAAGTCATTTGGATGAAACAAATGATGAAGGACATTGGAATAATTTTCAAAGAACCAGTGATTATCCATTGTGATAACACCAGCATAGTGAATATGTCAAAGAATCATGTAATGCATTCAAAGACTAAACATATTTCTATCAAGTATCATTTCTTAAGGGAGAAGGTAGTAGATAGAGAGATTAAACTGGAGTATATTAGCACCAAGGAATATATAGAAAATATATTTAATAAACCATTTCCAAAAGATGCTTTTCAATATCTCAGAGGCATGCTTGGGGTGATGGCTCCTCCTAGTGAAGACTAAAATGATGCAAATATGCATCAGTCCAGTGGATCTTAGAGCTATATCATTCTCTAGACTTGATGTATGGATTTACTCCTTAGGGGGAGTGATCGCAGGAGAATACTATGGAGTATATTTGGGTGATCTTGGACCTAGCTGGTTGGACATGAAGATTTGAAAAAGATACAGCTTACAGAAGACTACAAATGAGTTATGGAACCCTTTTCCATTGTTTCCAAAGGGGAAAGGAATCTATGTGAAAATCCCTACTATTTTGGGGAGATTTGTGTTGAGGATATTGAGAAGATTGTATTGAGAGAGAGTACTTTTGGGTTGATGCATATGGATTTTCCCTTATGTTTCCATCAATGCCAAAGGGGGAGATTTTTGGATGATATCAATTTTGGTTACTGATCATGTTGTTGATACTCATATTTTTTCACTGATGTCAACATATATTTCTATGGAGAGGACAAACTGGCTACTTAACTGGAAAGCATGTATGGACACTATACAGATGATTTAGAATGATCAAAGTTGGATTTATGTAGAAGGATGCATGCTGACCTTATTCCTAAGGTCTCTTGGCTCTATGTTACATACTATGGATGTTACAGTTGATTTGGTGAAGACAGGTTTACTGGACTATAATTGTGATTCTGGATAGGGCAGGTCTCTTTGTTTCGGGTATATCTTTCTCGCAAAGATATTTCAAAACTTGTGAGCTTACTGATGGACAACTGATATATGGTAGAGTAATGGGTTGAGTTAGATTTTTTTTGGATATTGATGATGTCTGGTATGGTGTATATTCTAGAGAAGACCTATTTCCTGGTCGACTTCAGACATGTAGCATGTGAAATTTATTGTGAACATGTATTACAGATCTGGAAGTATATGTGATGGATTGTAAATGATGTATACTTGTTATAGATACCATGTGTATCTTAGCAAGGGGTTATGTAATTATTTATATTAGGAAATCTTAACTGGCTGACCTATGAATTATTGTAAGAGGTTATATATGAATGATAATTTCTTGTGGAGAAGTGTGATAGAGGAAAAAGGAGAGAGACGTGTGGAAGTTGCAAAGCTTGTTGACGGCTGGATATAGAACAGAGTTGATACTACACTAGAACTGACCAAGCAAAGAAATTTGCTATCAGATAGTTCACTGGAATGTGTATTTTCTTTACACACTTGATTCAGATTGTAAATCCTTGAAGGTGGCTTAACCTTCTTTGGGCAGTGTGCCTTGGCAGTGAGCCTACTATTTTCTTTGACTCCTAACAGGGTCTGTCTCCTAACAGGGACCATTGTCTCATCTTAAAATGGAAGAACTTCCATGTTAAGAACATTTAGCCCTCCTTAGGGGATTTTTTTGACCACCATCACATTGTCTCCTCATTTCTGCATCCCCTCCTGCTTATCTGCATGTTTAGGACCCTGATTGGGCCTCTTCAGGCACCTTCCCTCCCAACTGGCATATTTTTCAGGGGTCCTGATCCCCTAGGTCAAAGATGACCTTAACCTAGGTCAAGGATGACCTTAACCTTGACCTAGGTCAAGGATGATCTTCACCTCAACCTTGACCTGGGTCCCCCTTTCAAACCTGGAAGTCTGTTGGCTATTGGAGACCATCAAAAATTCATTTCCCGCTTTCGGGTCTGCTATTTTGGGTTTCAAAGAGGCAAATCTTAAATTATATTTAACATAGGTCCTCTTATATGGGCATGTGTCCAATTAGAATTTAATTCTCCTATGTCGGCGTCTCTAGAAGATTGTTCCCTAGTTTCATATAAAAGGAAGCCTTTCTCTCTCATTTTCTCTAAGTCAAGTTAAGCACTAATTCTCTCTAGATGAAATCAAGAAAGAGGTCATCAAGCAAAAATTTCAAGCATCCATTTGTTCTACATCATTTCAAGCTCTCAAAGTGTTCAAGTCTTCCTCTCAAGCATTCAATTTCTCCATTGAAGATCAAGGATTCAATTTTTAAAGCCTTTGAAGGGATTAGGTTCAAGCATTCAAGATTCATCACTCAAACCCTAGATCTAGCCATCATGGTGGTGTGATCTTCCTTCAAGATCCTTTTTACATCCTCAAGACTCATTCATTCTCCCTTCAAGGTATATTCCAAGCATACAATCATGGAGGTTTATGGTTTCTAATTGAGTCCAAGATTTCATATTCACATACTTGTCTACATTCAAAATACAATTACATATCTATTTGAATAGCATAGCTTCATTATTAGATTTACTTCTACTACTTTCTAGCATTCTTTGTTTCAATTATTGATTTCAAGGTTAATTCCTAAATCAGGGTTTGACTAAGGCAAACCCCTCCCCCAACAAAAAATCCATTTTTCTTGCAGGTACAGGTTTGGAACAACAGATATGGATGGAAATTCGGATACCCTTTTCAACAAAATTCTGGGATCCAAAAGAAAAACTTTATTCTAAGAATTTTTAGGTCGATTATGACCTAGGGCGCAATTAGAAAATCTAGCAAATGGTGACATTGACTTGAGGGTGCAAATTAAAACTATCTCAGAATGGAAAAATATTTCTGGGTTTTGTTCATCTCTGCATTTCTATTCCAGATCTAGTGTTGGATTTTCTAGAAAATCAACACAGGCTTCATAAAACAACATTCTTTGATCTGCAATATTTCAAGGTTAGTACATTTCTCCTATTCAATTCAATTAAGGTCTTCAATCTATCTAAATCTATTACACATTCAAATTAATCAAATATATCAAACACAGGTACTTAAGATCTTCCTTCCTTATTCTTATTTCTAAATGATTGATTCTTTTATGCATTGATCCTTTCTTTTGGGTTAATCAACTTGGATCTTTCATTTACATATCCAAGGATAGAAGGAGAGCATCTTATTTACCCCCATAACAATAATAAACACAATATATTTAAATGTAAGGGATTGTATGTTAAATGAACACACCACTATATACACCAATCATTCATTTTATCCTTTACATTTTGGTGAACCCGCGATAGACAACTCTTTATTTTTAGTGTTAGATTTACATATTTTATGTTAGATCTTGCATGCATATTAGATTAGTTTTCTTTTATGTTCTTCAATTTCCTTTCAAAAAATTAAAATCAACTCTTTGCTTTCTAAATTAGTTCATTTACATTATATTGGTGTATGAGCTTGACCACTTCTACTCCTACTTATAGCATCCCGGTTAGAAGAAGCCATAGACTCATGGGTTCCTTTGATCCTGAATCTTCCTCTCCTTTTTGTAGGATCTTAGATGACAACTTGAATACTCATGATTCCAATCCTTCTATGAAGCATAAATCTTCTCACTCATCTCATGATGAGGAGGATGCTTTAAGAGTTCCTCCTGAACAAGTGCAAAAACTTTCAACTAAACTTGATAAAATGTGAAATTGGCTTATCCAAGAAAACTATAATCAAGATTATATTCAATCTATAGAGGCTCTTAAGAAATTCATTCGT
The DNA here is from genome assembly GCA_018584345.1 of Thuja plicata. Classification (NCBI taxonomy): domain Eukaryota; kingdom Viridiplantae; phylum Streptophyta; class Pinopsida; order Cupressales; family Cupressaceae; genus Thuja; species Thuja plicata. The sequence goes on from MU224198.1 coordinate 2,988,673, forward strand.
GATAGTGACCAAGGTGTTAATTTCTTTCGTGGTATCACTCATCTTGTGCATTCGAATGTTAAACCTTTAGCTCAAGAGGCTCAAGATCTAGGATATACACCTCCTATCACTAGTCAAGAACCTTCTTCTATTCCTTTACCTATAATTCTAACTTATACTCCTCCTTTGATGATTAAATCTCTCCCAATTTCATTTATTCCTATGAGTGTTCTACTGGTATCTTTACCTACCTCACAACCTTCATACCATAGTGTAACTTTTACCTATACTAATCCTCTTCCAACTGTGGTCCCAAATGTTCTACCGGTTGTATCTTCTATTCCTGCTGCTTCCTACACATTTCCTAGTGTTCCTAAGATTCCTATGCCACCTCTGTCTTCTAATGATTCCACAATTATTAGTTTGGCTCAGACTGTGTCATCTTTACAACAACTTGCATCATTAACTCAATCCAAGTTTAGCATTCCTACATGTGACATGGGTAGTCCCTTATCTTTAGACATTATACGTGCTACTATTCCTCAACAAATTGATATGCCTCGTCTAGAGAATTACAATGGTAAAGGCGATCATGTTACTCATGTTAAAACATTTCAAATCCTTTGTAGTGATTATGATCATGACCATAGGAGTTTAGCTAAACTATTTTCTAGAACCTTTCGTGATAAGGCTTTGCAATGGTATTGTTCTTTACCTCCTTATTCTATTGACTCTTTTCCTAAACTTGCTAATACCTTCATTCAACAATTTCAAAATAACATTGGTCTGAAATTTTCCTTAATGAATTTAATGCATTGTAAACAAAATATTAAGGAAAAACTGACTGATTTCATAGGTAGATTTAAGCTTTTGTATGCTCAGATTTCTTATCCTGTTCTTGATATTGATATTCAACACATGTTTATTTCAAATTTACAAAAGGATATTAGAGATAAGATTTTTCTTACTGAATTTACCTCTTTTCAACAACTTTGTGCAACACTTCATCATTATCAATTACAAGTGAGTCAATTTGAGAGAAAAACTCCAATGGCTCATGTTCTAGTTGATAAGAGTGACAATGCTCCTAATCCTAATAAATTTTAGAAACCTAACAACTACATCAAGATTAATAAATAGACGAATGCGATTGCTGATCAAGTTGTTGTTGCATCTCACAATGCCACTTCTGCATCCACTATTTTTCGTATGAAGCGTACATTTACTCCTCTCTCTAAATCTTTAAATTCCATTATGAGTAGGTTTTTAAGTGCTAATATGATTACTTTTCCTCCTATTTGACCTCTCCTTCCTACTACAATAGCTTCAAAATTCTTTGATTCTAAAGCCTTTTGCCAATACCATCGCCAGATTGGCCATGATACTGAAAAATGTTATTCTCTAAAGCATAAAGTTCAAGACTTAATCGATTCCAATGCTTTATCTGTTGATAATATTGATAGCAATGGAAACAAATTTGTCTCTCCTCGTAATCAAAACCTTCAAATATACATGAATCCTCTACCTACACATGATACTAACACTATCGCTCAACCATCTTCTGTGAATATTGTTTACGATTCAAAGATAGATGATCTTAATTACATTGTTAATCATGTGGAGAGAGTTGTTGTATCTCAACCTATTTTTCAAGATCCTTTTCCTCTACCTCAACTTCCAATTCTACCTAAACCTCAGAAACAAACTAAGGATAAGCGACCTCAGGAAATTTCAATTACCTTTGATGATTCTCAGACTATTAAGGCTCACGATGGTCCCCTTTATATTTATGCTAGGATTGCTAAGATACCTACATGTGGTTGTCTTGTTTATCCCACATCATTAATCAATACTATTACTAAGGAAAATATTTTTATGAAAGGCCTACAATGTGATTATTATGATCCATCGGATGCATAGATCCAAACTTGTAATGGTTTTCTCTATCCTGCACTTGGCTCTATTAACTTTCCTGTTGAACTTTGTGGCAAGGTTGTAGATACTAACTTCATCATTGTTCCTACAGATGATCAATTTCAAGTCAAATTTGGTTTGCCTTGGATAACTTCTATGCATTCTATCGCTTCTCCTATTCATAAATGTCTTCAGTTCATTCATAATGGAGAAGTAAAAAGTATTAATCATAGTCTATACCAACCTTCTAGGCCTAGAGATTGTGCTACTCTTGATTTATTTTGGCCCTCATTACCTAATTCATGTCCTCCTCCCCTTGACAACCTTTTTCTATCATATCAAACATATAAACATCACAAGATAGTTGAGTTAAGCATGCCTCAAATAGATCTCAATTGTGGTCTTTTTCCAACTCCTTCTATACCTCCTTTATCCATTACTCAACCTCCCAGTATTGCTACTCAACCTACAATGAATCCTATCAATCCTCTTACAGAACATGTGAAGGAATCAGTGGTTATTCCTCCTAGTTCTCCACATGTGTCAAACAAATCAAAACGTAATAAATTTGCTAATGAACGTCGTAAGAAGCGTAGAGCTAATGCTAGGGCCCATGCTTCTCTTCTTTGAAACTCTTTATCTTCGTTTGATCATTCTATGCCAGATGTGTTGAAAGAAGCCAATATTCAAAATGATGTTAAGATGAATGAGTGTGATGATCCTATTTGCATCTTAGATCCAATTTCAATTAATCTTGATGAGGGGGATACTTTAGATGATCCTATTGATCTTAGTGATGAATATGAGACCATTGACCTTGACACTGACTTACCTCATATGCTTTCAACTCAATTGACAATTACACCTAGTATCGAGCAATGTGATTCTCAAGAGGATCCTTTTTTGGAATTGGCTATTATTCCTACTGTATTGGATATGGTCCCTCTTGTGAGTTTCCCACCTTACCTACATAATATAAACTAGGATAGGGAGAGTAGGTGATGCACCTGATTAGCTTATCCTTCATGGTTCTACTTTCTCTAGGGAACGGTGTCAATTCATTTGCAATAATATCATATTTATATGTACATGTTATCTTATGATCATACTGACCCCATAGTAGGTAGATCCCTTTTGTGTTCTTTGTATGTTTATGTGATATTTCCCATGAGTTGTCTTTGTTTGGGGACATCTCGTAGTGGAAATGTAATCAGTAGAGTTGTTTATGTTTTCGTTCAAGCCATTGCTCCTGTTAAAGTATTAGAAATTACTTTAACATGGGGGCATACCCTCTACTCACCTTTTGCACACACGCACATTCAAAATATTTTCAAAACTTAAAACTTTTTCCCTTTATGGATTAAAGGCTAATCCTTAAAACATGGACATTTCATTTCACTTTCTAGGATCTCTTGATCCCTCCAGTTTCAATATACAATGTTTTGATCCCTTAAGGTCAGAAGGTGTCCTTAAGAGAAGATCTCCCTGATGGGTTGACTAGTGAGTAGCCACATTCAATAGGAATTTCAACTCCATCTTTCCAGTTACACTTTTGTTTTCTATTTTTTGTATGGTTCACAATGGGACATAAGTTCTCATTGGGTGAGGTAACTATACGCTCTCTCTCTCGTTAACTAGTGATGTATCTCTTATCATGATCTTAGGGTTGATAAAGACTTAAGTCCCTTGGGGGATTGAGGATTTCTTTGTCCCATTTTGATTCCAATAAGATTATCTATTCTTTATGATCTCCTTTACCAAGAGTTTGTATTGAGTCCATACTCTTGCTAAAGTGGGGGCTAAATGTATAGTCAAAAAATGGAAGCACTTCTATGGTAGACTGGTTTAGCCTTCTGGGTAATTTTTTTAGGGTCATGTCAAATGCCCTGAATGGGTTCCTAACTTTGATATGGTTTTTATCCCCCTATTCTACCCCATTTCCACTCTTTCTAGCCTATTTCTGGAAACCCAGACTGGGAAACTGGGACTTTGGCCTTGATTTCTAGGTTGATCTTTTTGAGTTAAGGTTGACCTAGGTTAAGGTCAACCTCAACCTTGACCTAGGTCAAAATCAACCTTTTTCAGGTCTGGAGCCTAAATTCCAGAATCTCAGTGTTTCCAGATGTCGATCTTTGGAAAAAGTTCATTCCCACTTCCGGGTCGGCTTGTTCGGACTTTGGGATAACAAATCCTAAATTATATTTAGCATAGGTACTCTTCTAGGGGAATGAGTCTGATTAGAATTTAATTCTCCTATGCCATCCTCTCTAGAAATTTTTTCCCTAATTTCATATAAAAGGAAGATTTTCTCTCTCATTTTCTCTAATCATTACCAAGCATCAAGAAGCCAAAGCATAATCAAGAATCATAAAAATTTCAAGACTTGAAGAGTGGATTCCAAGGGTGAAGAAGAAATATTTGAAGCAAGACAAGTAGCCATTGAAGCATTCATCCATTCTCAAGCACTTCTCAAGCATCCATTTTCATCGAGGAGATCCATTGGTTGCCATTGAAGGATTTAAGCTCCATGGAGCCCTCTTGTTGAATATTTCTCCATCTACATTCCTCCAAGCCTCTTCCAATTCAAGAACCCATTCAATATTGGTGTTGAATATCTACAAAGAAATCGATTGAAGACATCCTACATTCTCCATTCTACATTCTAGATTCATGTGGTGCATCCATACTTGTGGATTCAAGGATTCGAATCCTCCACAAGGACTTTTACATGAGTAAGGTGAATTGTTTCAAATACTTTGTTTATTCCAAAAATTTCAATTATATATATTTGAGGTTAATTCTAAAACTAGGGTTTGACTAAGGCACACCCCTCCCCCCAACAAACAAACCACTTCTTCTTGCAGGTATAGGTTCGGAACATAAAATCAAGACGGAGATTTAGATACCCTTTTCGGAAAACTTCCAGGATCCAAAAATAGAATTTCAGTCTAAGAATTTTTAGGTCAATTGTGACCTAGGGTGCAATCAGAAATTCTAGCAAATGGTGACATTGACTTGAGGGTGCAAATTAGAACTATCTCAGAATGGAAAATTATTTTTGGGTTTTGTTCATCTCTACATTTGTATTCCAGATCTAGTCTTGGATTTTCTAGAAAATCAACACAGGCTTCAGAAAACAATATTCTTTGATCTGCAATATTTCAATGTTAGTGTATTTCTCCAATTCAATTCAATTCAATTAAGGTTTTCAATCTATCTAAATCTATTCTACATTCAAATTAATCAAATCAATCAAACGCGAGTACTTAAGATCTTCCTTCCTTATTCTTATTTCTAAATGATTGATTAATTTATGCATTGATCCTTTGTTTTGGGTTAATCAACTTGGATCTTCCATTTACATATCCAAGGATAGAAGGAAAGCATCTCATTTACCCCCATAACAATAATAAATACAACATATTGTTGGCGGTACTTTGTAACCAGGTCCGCCAACATAGATAAGTTGTCACCAGGTACTGGGGTACCAGCCAAATTTATCTGTAAAGGTTGTTTGTGCAATAAATTATCTGAGCCTTCAAGCACATGAGAGTCGGGTCTCGACAATGCGGGAGCTAAGTTGGGAGTGTGACTATTTTGTTTGAAGGGATAGCTGGTTTCCTTGGCTCATCTTCTCCAGGGATTTTGGTAGGTTGGGGTTTCCTGCAAGCACTTGGACTATCAAAGAAACTTCAAAAAATAAGCCAGGGTTAGAAGTATTCCATTCTATCTATAGTTGTGCAAATATATTTAAAACATCAACCAAACTCTAACATGCTACACTAAATACTGAATACACACAGAACCATCAGTTCATATATATCTAATAGCGAGGGGAAAATAATTTTGTTAATCTACTTAAAACATTAGAGAAAGGGAAATTAGAAACATACAACACAAAAGAACATTAATCCAGAGGTCAGAATGCGAACAACATCATTGCCATAACTCATCTTTCTTCATTAACAGGTTTCTAGCGAGCACTGGTGCATACAATAATGGCTCCAAGGGAGCATCTATCTACTGAGAACTTATAAGAACTAAGGAGCATTGATCTTTGCAACTATAAGAAATGAAATGTTGAAAGTACTATAGCTATGGGATACAAAATCCTCAATTCTACCGACCTTTGGAATGAGGCTGGACTTATTATTTATACACATGTTTTCCCTAAAAATAACCTAACTTATTTTTACACTCAACAATAAAATATAATTTATGGTGGCTGGTACTACCTGCACCATGCTACAACAACCTTGAAGAGAGCAGAGGTCTGACATGTTAGAAGAATGAGACAAGAAAAGAGGTATGGAAGAATTGGCCTCAAGAAAAGAGCTAGAGGGAGAAAAGAATAAATTCTATGCCCCAAGGATCAAGGCTACATGCCTCATCAATGAAAAAGTGGCTCAGTGTCTCTGATGTGCTAGCTGTTCAATGCTAGAGGGGCGCCTTGGGAAGACCACCTTCTAGAAGTATGCCTTGAGCTAACGTGCCTTGTTGGGGTCACCCACTTTCTGACACCCTTATTTACTGCCTGATAATGACCGGTCGGCTCTGGAGAACCTGGATGCGGGTCATCAAAGAATGCAAAATTTATTGGATCTGAGACTGGGATCCGGGAGCTTGCGCTCAAAGAATAAAGAATTTTCAAAGTATACCCTACTGATGAAAACCTCCAGAATCTAGAGGACCTTATTACTCCTTACTATTTTTGAATGTTTCTAGGAGTTGGGTGATTCCATTCTCATTAATGTCCTTGAGGCCAGCCCAGGGGTACTTGGCTGGCTCCACTTGTTCGCCTAGATCTGGAGTATTTTCCTTGAACTCTGTGGCCATTTTTGCCACATTGTAAGCCTGGACCACCATGTGTGTTATATGTGTCATTTTTTCTCTGTCCATTCCCTCTGGGGATTGGTATCGAGACTTCATTAGCTCGTCAAATTTTTTGACGACATACTCCTCCAGACTACATGTTTCTGTACTAAAGATATCGACTCCCGAAACATTTGAAATCAAATCCTTGTATAGATTTAGAGAATAGTCCACCTCTGTAACTTTGTCCTGTAGGGTCCCTACCAGTTGCTTGATTACCTCCAATGTGAGATCAATTCTGGAGTTCTAGGTCCACACAAAGTCAAATTACTTCTCTCCCAAAATTCTAGCCTCGGAAACAATTTCCTCCTCAATGCTCATGAGTTCCCCTTGTTGGAGATTTGATTCTGAGCAGTTGATTGATTGTATGTTTGTCATTGATGACAACATATAATACACAGCAGTGATTCTGTATGTACTTATCAGAATGATGACATGAAGACTTGCATGGTTAGATACATGTTGTAGACATGTTTATTATGTTATGTTCATACATGCAGATCCAGATATGATGTTTCAATCAAGTTGTGTAATTCTGTTATTGGCAGTTATAGTTCTGGAAGAGTATCTGTTCAGAGCTGACATATGTAACGTGTTTCTTGAGTTGCACCTATCTTTAGGATATGCATGTGTATATTCATGATTAGTTATGAGTTGATGAAAGTTACCTAAAGGTGCCAAATGTGTTTCAAGAAGATTACAAAGTTAGAGTTAATTTTGTGAGGCCGACTTAGTGAAGTGTCATGTCTATTCAGTTTATACTTGCATGGTTGTAATATTGTTTGTGTGCTTAGTAGAGTCGACAAGGATGTTCTGAAGAGTTATCTTATAGGTCCCATGATCTCATACTTTGAGGAAGATACTTATAGCAAGTCATTTGTGATACGCTAAGTGTGAATGATATGAAAAGAGACAGAAGATGTACAGAGCAGAATATCAGATGTGGTTCATTCATCAAGAGTCTATGTGAAGAAGAAGTGAAAGATTGTAATACACTAGAACTGATCAAGACAGTAGGTCTACTCTATAGTTCATCATCAGATATAGTTCATATCTGTTATATAGAAGGTTGTAGCCTTCACCATTAAGTAGTGAGCTTTTGGACAGTGAGTCCACCACCCCTAACAGGGTTGTTTGTAAAAGACTCCTAACAGGGTCCGACCCTTAACCAGGTCACTATACTTATTGCATTGTAAAGTACAACCCCTAATAGGGTTTAAATATATTCTAACAGGGATTAATATAAACAAGTATAGTTGATTGTGGGTGCTAATTCCCACCGGGGTTTTAACCATTTGGTTTCCTCGTGATCAAACTGTGTCTTGTGTACTGTGTTATTTGATAAAGCATTTACTTTGTTGTATTCTGAAGTTAAGGAAGTAAAAAAAATTAAAGTTACTAATAACTGATTCACCCCCCCTCTCAGTTATCCTTTGGGACTATTCTAACAATTGGTATTAGAGCTAAGTGCCTTGGAGAAGAAGCCTAACAGCTTAAGGTAGATTAGATGTTTTACTTCAGAACGGAGAGCCCTAAGTTCGATGGAGAAAATTATCTGGATTGGAAAAACAAAATGATAACACATCTATAATGTGTTGACTTTGAGATCTTTGAAATTTCTACACAAGAAGTTGTAATTCCATCTCTAAAAGACCTTGCAAAGGATGATGCTACTAATAGAAAAAAGGAAACATTTACCAATAATGCAATTTCTAAAGAATCCCTAATCAGCGCCTTATCCAACAATGAATTTTCTGAGATCAAGAAAATTGATAGAGCATATACCATATGGAAGTATTTAGAAGATATGTTTGAAGGAGATATTCAAGAAAAGAATGCGCACAGGAAGACATGGAAAAAGAAATACAACAGTCTTGAGGTGTTACCTGAGGAGAACATTAGAGCCTACAATCAAAGGATAAATGAAGCAGTCTCTGGAATCAGAAACAATGGTGGAGAAATATCAGAAGAAGACATAATGGACAAGCTTCTAACTACTTTAACCTCAGACTATGAAAAAAGATAAGTATTCTAGAGGAAACCATGCAATTCTCACAAGACTTCAAGAGAGATACTTTGATCAGTAAAATCTCTACATTTGAGATGTCAAGATTTAAGATTGAACCTAAAATCGAAACAACTTTCAAAGCCTCAGTCCATGGTAAGCAATCCTTACACATATCTAGTCATAATAAGAAAGAAGAAGTTGATGCAGAACTAGAAGAGATCATTGCTATGATTGCTAAAAGAGAAAAGAAAGGAAAACTAAAATATGAAGGACAACTTCCATTTAAATGTTTTTCATGCAACAAGATTGGTCACTTTGCATTTAAGTGTCCCACAACAGTTAAGAAATTTAGATCTGATTACAAGCCTAAATATAAGAAGGAATGTTATCATGTTGAAGAAGGTGTAACTGATGAAGATTCAGGAGAATATGAAATTGGATTCGTTTCCCTTAGAGACATGGAAAGGTTTCTCGAGGAAATGGACATTGCAAATGAAAAGGAAGAACAAGAGTTAGCCCTAATTTCTAAAGCAGACATCAGAACTGATTAGATCATTGATAGCGGATGCTCTCATCACGTGACAGGGGAAAAAGACAAATTTGTTCATTTAGACAAATACAAAGGTGGCATGGTTAGATTTGGAGATAACACTCCTAAACCTATCATAGGCAGAGGTTCTATCACTTTGGATGGAAAGAACAAGATAGATGATGTTCTATATGTTGATGCATTACATCATAACTTGCTAAGTGTTGGAAAACTACTTGAAAAGGTTATCATTTGGAGTTCAAAGATAAAAAGTGCATCATTAAAAACAAGGATGGAGACATAATTACATCAGGCTCCAAAACAAAAGGTAATTTTTTTCAACTCAATTCTGATGTAATTTTTTTTTTTGCAAAAGTAGATGACAGTTGGTTATGGCACAAGAGACTATGTCATATCAATTTTGATAACATAGTAAAGATAAGTAATGTCAAGGCAGTCAGACACTTTCCTAGTATTGCAAGACCAGTTGACACAATATGCAGGGAATGTGTTATGGGAAAGCATGTAAGGAGTTCCTTTAGAAGCAAGCAGAACTTAGCTAAAAAAAAATTGGACCTAGTGCATACAGATTTGTGTGGTCCTACCCAAACAAGATCATACTACGGAGAAAGGTATTTTATTTTGTTTGTTGATGATTTTTCTAGGATGATGTGGGTTGCGTTCTTAAAGGAGAAATCTGAAGCCTTTGAGAAGTTCAAAATATTCAAAGCTAAGGTTGAGAATGAATCTGGATTAAAACTGAAATGTCTGAGAACAGATAGAGGAGGAGAATTCACCTCTGACCAGTTCTATGATTACTATGAAGAACATGGAATTAAAAGATAGTTGAGTGCACCTAGAACCCCTCAGCAGAATGGGATAGCAGAAAGGAGGAACATGATTATACTTGATACAGCGCGCACTATGATGATTGAAGGAAAAGTTGCACACACATATTGGAGAGATGCATTGAATACAATAGTCTATACTATCAACAGAACTCAATTAAGGCCAGGTGCAGATAAGACACCCTATGAACTTTGGTTTGGTAATGTACCTACAGTAAAATATTTCAAAATCTTTGGCAGCAAGTGCTACATAAAGAGAGATGATGGTGTTGGTAAGTTTGATGCCAGGAGTGATGAAGGTATTTTTCTTGGTTACTCTACAAAAAACAAAGCATACAGATGTTTCAATTTGAGATTGAAAAAGGTAATTGAAAGTACTCATGTAAAAATTGATGAGAAGTTTATGGTTCAAGAGAGATACTATGAATATGCACCTATGATTGAAGATGAACCC
>MU224198.1:3027301-3049711 GCA_018584345.1 Thuja plicata
AGAACGAAGCACATTGATGTGCAGTTTCACTTTGTGAGAGATATGGTGGAAGATGGAAAGGTAAATTTGGAGAAGGTAGATACTATGAAGAATGTTGCAGATGCATTAATGAAACCAATGGGCACTGTGAAATTCAGATGGTGTTCAGAGTCTATGGGCCTTTTTTCCTATAGCGGTTAGTTCCTATTATGTTCCTATTTCCCTTACAAGGTGTTTGACAAGTGGGAGAATGTTAGGAATAAGGTGTCTCAACCTTGGATAATTCATATTCTTATTATTTGTTTTTTAAAATGTATTTCTTTCAAATAATGTAATTAAGTGTGAGTGTACATGTCTAGTTGGCATGTTGATGTGTCACTTCACTTGATGTGTCGGCATCTTGAATTGTGTGTAAGCAGATCATGGCTGAAATGGTTATGATGGATTCCTATGACATGTAAGAGCTATTTCTAGAAGATTTAATGACGGGTGAAGACATGCAATGACATGTGGAAAATGATAAAGTTGAGTACTGTACACTCTTCCACAATCATGGGGTTAAAAAATTTTAGGGTTCCTATTTTCTCAGAGAATGGTAAAACCCTAATACGACTATCTTTGGAAGTTGCCCTAAAAAGTAAAGCACATGATATAAGCATTTTTCAGGGTTGGAGACAGATATAGAAAAAGAGTGTATTGTTGGTATGATTTGGTGCTACTACATTTGTTTTTGAGTGTTGATTGTCTCCTGAAATAACTTGCATTGCAAGTGTGTTGTAACCATTGTGTTGAAGATAATACATTGTGCAGGTTTTGGAATGCTGGGGTTTTTTATCGAAAGGTTTTCCCCAGGGTAAATCATTGTGTCATTCTCTAATTTTTGTATGCATGGTATATGGCTGCAATATCATTGTTAAAGTAGTTAACAAATCTGAAATTGTAAGGATTTAAAAGAATTTGCACAATACTTTCCTTTAGAGATTAGTGTAGGAAGTTGTTTTCGCACCTGAGTTTCCTTACAGTAATGTCAGAATTTCTTCACGACATAGATGAGAGAAAAGAAATGTTTTTTGAAAGGAAAATACCAGACTTAGGAATTCTTAAAGGGAGAGCTCATAAAAGCTATTTTCCATTCTTCCCCTTCGACCTTCTGGGTCAAAATTGTCATGGCAGAATGCGGTGAAGCAAAGGAGTATATGTGAAAAGGGAGGGAATAGTCCAGACTAGCCAGGAAGGGTGCCTCCACAATCATGTGTTTAATCTGGGTGAATGCCTACTTTGCTTCATGTCTCCACTCAAACTTTGTATCTTTCTTCATCATCTCATTGAGTGGCTTCACTATCTCGGCAAATCCAGTGATGAACCACCGGACAAAATTGATCTTTCCAAAGAAAGACCTCATTTCTTTTTGCTTCTGGGCATCTGTAGATTTAACATCACTTCAAATCTCTAAGGTTCAATAGATATACCCTTCTCAGAGATGATATGCCCAAGCAACTTCCCTTCAGTGACCCTGAATATACATTTATTAGGGTTTAGGGATATTCCATACCGGTGAAATCTCTTGAAAATATGGGCGAGGTGGTTGGAATGATCATGCCTATCCCAGGAAAAGATGGTCAAATCATCCATGTAGATGATTATGCACCACTTTAATAGGCCTTCAAACGCAATGTCCATAGCCTTATGAAATGTGGCCCCTATGTTGATCAGGCCAAAGGGCATCCTCCGGTATGCAAACATTCCCCACTTGGTGGTGAACACCATTTTGTCTCTATCTTCATACTTAACCGTGACTTGGTTATACCCAGAGTATCCATCCAGGAAAGACATCATTTGTGATCCATTCATGATTTGCAACACCTCATCCAACAAGGGGAGGGGGTGATTATCCTTCTTAGAAGCCTTGTTCAAATTTTGAAAATCCATGCAAAGGTAGACTTTGCCACTTTTCTTCCTCACAGGGATGAGGTTGGCAACCCATGTAGTGTGCCGGATTGGAAAGATAATCTAGGCTGATAGCAATTTCTGAACCTCTTGATGGATTAGAGGCTCTATCAGTGGGTTTACCAGTCTTTGTTTTTGTTGAAAGGGCTTAGTATCAGGTTTCAGTGGGATGGTATGGGTCATGATCCTCATACCCCCATGCAATTACATCAATGTATTCTCAGATAACTATGAGAATATTCTCCTTCTCCTCTGGGGAGCAGGAGGTGCCAATGTGTACCAATTTGTCTTCACCGGCCTCGGGGACGTTAAATTTTTCAAATTTTCCTCCCTCAGAGGAGGATGATAGCTTTTCCCGACCTTGGGGGTTCAAGTCAAAGATTCATTCTAGTGCTACCATACCCTTAGGGATGGTGTTGGTTGGCAAGTCTATGATCCCGTCATCTTCTTCACCCTGCCCAGTATCTTCGTGATCTCTTTCTTCCACTATCTGGTCATCAAAAATACCAACATTGGCCATGAAGGCCAGAATATGCTGATCATCCTCAAAGACCTGAAAGTGGGTGACGTTGTCTAGAATGGACAGGGTGGGGACCATCTCAATGGAGAATTTATGGAGTTGGGAGCCAGCCATTGGCTCAAGGGTGCTGGAAAATATAGCAAGGGCATCTGAAACATAGTTTATTTTTTGGGGAATGAGTTCGATGCCAAAGTCATCAAAATATTCAATGAGACTCCATGCCTAGTTGCGGTATCTGGCGAAACTTTTATCATGACAAGTGTATTAGCTCCGGACCTGCTTGATGATCAACTCTGAATCACCCAGCACCTAGAGGTGGGTGATTCCCTTCCTTTGTGCAAATAGGAGTTCAAGGACCAAGGCCTCATACTCCATGATGTTGTTCGTGCAGTTGAACTACAGCCTGTAAGATGTGAGGAAATATTTCCCCCACGGGTTGATCAATTCCACTCTGACCCCACAGCCTTGTTTAGACCAGGACCCATTGAACTTCAGGGTCCACAACTCACTATTCATTGTCTGGGGCTAGGAAGGCAAAGTGGCTTTTGGATTATTTTTGGGAAGGTTGGGAGGAGCTTCCTTTGGCTCAGATGTCGCATGGGTGAAGTTTCCCTTCGGAGAAGCCTGTGGCTGGGATTCCTAGACTAGTGGCATCATGGGGATACCGCCGGAATGATTGTTGGGTCCAAGAAAATTAACTTTGTGTTTCTTCTCCCGGAGGGCATTGATATGGCAGGTAGTAGTCGCGATGCAAGGCTCACACTCTAGTTCTAAATGTTTCTGATAATGCACCTGGCACCAAGTGCCAGACAAGAGTGTACCAGGGGTTGTTGTGGTTCCCTATGAGTTGACCTCACCCCCTAGCTTTTTTTTTAGGTCCTGAATTCTTTTAGAGACTATGGGATCTTCCCCGAGGTGAAATCAAATGTCAAGATTTCTAGGGGTCGGTACACCCTGGGGGAAGTCTCAGAGAAGAGGACTTCATTTACTCTCCTGACTTTGGTGAGGGCCTATTTCATCCGGGGCTCACTTTCTACCTGGATCTGGTTAGATTCTCCCTCCTAGAGGAGCCACACATTGGAAAAGTGAGTGGAGAAATACCCATTATGGGATTTAGACTAATTCTCATTTCATGCCAATCGTGGAACTCTAGCCCCTGACTAACTGGTGTAGATTGCATGACATCGGCTCCCATTTCAAGGTGAACTATGCCACACTAGAGAAGGTCATCATGATCTCTCAGTTGGACAGACAACAAACTATTGATCCTACTCCCCTAGAAATGCCTATACAAGAGCCTACTCATGGTGCATTCACCTATGAGACCTTCTTCTTTAGAGTAGACAAAGAGGACAAAGAAGAGCCCCAATTGCAGGGGTTCTTTGATGAATCTATTCAGGCCTTTGAGGCCAATGCCTTCACCAACCCATGGAATCCTTACAACACTTAGAGTTAGGCTTGTAAAGGACCAATTTATATGCCTACGCCTCCCAAAAATAACCCTCCCTGGGACAACACAGCTGACTGCTCCTTCCCACTGAAAGGATCTAGCTCTAACCAAGCTAAGGATTCGGCCGAGGGAAGCCAAAACTTTTTTGGGGGGAGGTTTGACGTCACAAAGGCATTACAATGAACTACCACCTCCATGACCTTAATGGAGGTCTTGCTAAACTATCCTAAATAGAGGAAGTCTCTTCTAAAGCTCTTGGGAAACCTGGAAGCTGTCAGTCGCCCACCCAAGACTGTCACTTTTGACGATGCTAATGTGGCTGTCTTTCAAGGGAAATAATAAGGATCCTCCCTTCTTACTAGGCTTAAACATACAAGGGAAGAACCTACATAATTTCTTGGTAGATTCCTTTGCTTCGAGCAATGTCATGCCTTTGTCAATATGCCAGAATCTCAGACTACATCCCACTCCCTCTAAAGGTCCAGTAGTCTAGCTGGACAAAACTACTGTAAAAATGGTGGGTGAGCTGAAGAACATCTGGATTTAGCTCATCCAAGACCACCGAATAGCAAGCATAATTGATATCCAAGTGGTGGACATCCCAGAGACTTACAAGATGTTATTGAGTCGTAGGTCCAGCACTTCCCTGAGTGGTGTTTTGGTTCAGAGGAGGACCTTTGGTGTTAGAATTGTTATTCCATTTTTGTTGGTTGGGTCGAGGCCCATTATTGTAATTCCTTCCTCTGGCATTGGTATTTCATTGGCTAGAGAAGATATTTCCTCTCTGGGAACTAGTGTTGTGGGCTGTAAAAGACCCCACCTTCAGCTATCCCATGTCCACAGTCAGTGAGGACAACAATCGCCAGAGGGATTCAACCTCGGCGGACAACTGGGTGTTCACGTCACAGTGTGATGGTTGTTGTGGTTGGTTCCTGAGGAAGGTGGAAACAACTACCAGAGTCAAGGAGGAAAATCCTCCAGCCATGGCTGACTAGAAGAAAGGTACTCTGGAGGGTTGTGTCAATGGTTGTGTTTGTTGCGACTGGTTCCAGGGAACAAATTCCAAACCCGGTATTGTTTAGGCTTGCGATGGGTATACATACTGGGCCTGCTGGTCTATCGGCGGTGGTGGGGGATTCATGGCCATCATAGGGGCACCCATTTCCTGATTGGGGTTGTATCCCCTGGCGTAAGAAGTTCCACTGGGTATCATGTTGAAAGGCATGCTCTGCTCAATCCCTCCTAGAGCTATGTTCAAATTGTGGGACAACTTCAAGCCTAGGTTGTAAACCTTCACTAGAGTATCTCGATCAGTGGGGGTGGTATTTCTACATAGGAGAGTGGAAATGAAGGGGTCTGTTGTGTTAAGGTATGTCTGGATGGTTACATCCGCGGATGGGATGAAAGGACCTATGCACCGCTTCAAGGCGCACTGGAATCGATGGTTGAATGTTGTAAGGGGTTCACTTGGCTCCTTCCTGATTGAGATGAACTAGCTGTGGGACCACACTAGGTCTATGTGTACATGGAAGGCCACTAGGAAGGCGTCCTCCATATCCTACCTACTGTTAATGGATTTGGCGGGAAGGTTAAGGTACCAATTCAAATTGTTCTGTCCAAAGGACACAGGGAACATCTGGGTCACAATGTCTTGATGCTAGATCTAGTGTTGGTTCATGGCATCTTTGTATGCCTATAGATGCTCTTGTGTGGTTCGTGAGTCTAAGTGCTCATATCAGGGGCAAATATTTTTCGGGTGCGTGGGAAGATTGTTGGTTGCATCTAGAAACTGTCCCATTGGGGACCCGGTGTTACTGAAGTATGAAGCCATCGAGGGTGTTGGATTTTGACTAGACTAAGCATTATTCCCCGAGGTTGTCTGGGAAACTTGGGTATTCTGAGATGTAGTAGATCCCCAGACAAGGTTGGCTGGCCTTGTTTTTGGGGGCTACCTCTTTCAAGCAGGAGGCTCGAGTTCAACAAACCTTCTAGGATTAAGGGATGATCTAAGGACCCTTTCAAATCGGGCAGGTGAAAATGATTTAATCCCACTAAAGGCTTATTTCCTAAAACTATGGCTTGGGGAATCCTCAGGCAATGTAAAATCTAAATCGTCAGAAGGGGACAAGCTCATGCCCTCCTTCTAGCACCAATTTATGTTGACGGGAGTTTGTGACCGGGTCCACCAATAGAGATAAATTGTCACTGGGTACCAGGGTACTCGCCAACTTTGCCTGTAAAGGTTGTTCGAGAAATAAATTCTCCTATCCTTGAAGCACGTGAGAGTCGGGTCTCGACAGTGTGGGAGCTAAGTTGGGAGTGTGACTATTTTTTTCAGGGGGATAGCTAGTTTTTTTGGCTTATCTTCTCTGGGGAGTTTGGTAGGTTGGGGTTTCCTGCAAAGCACTTGGACTATCAAAGAAACTTCAAAAGATATGCTAGGGTTATAAGTATTCCATTCTATCTATATTTGTGCAAATACATTTAAAACATCAACCAAGCTCTAACATGCTACATTAAATACTGAATACACACAGAACCATCAGTTCATATATATATCTAATAGAGAGGGGAAAAGAATGTTGCTAATCTACTTAAAACATTAGAGCAAGGGACATTAGAAACATACAACACAAAAGAACATTAATCCAGAGGTTAGAATGCTAACAACATCATTGCCAGAACTCCTCTTTCTTCATTAATAGGTTTCCAGTGAGCACTAGTGTGTACAATAATGGCTCCAAGGGAGCTTCTATCTACTGATAACTTCTAAGAACTAAGGAGCATTGAGCTCTGCAACTACTAGAAATGAAATGGTGAAAGTGCTATAGCTATGGGCTGAAAAATCCTCAATTTTTTAACCTTTGGAATGAGGTCAAACTTATTATTTATACACATGTTTGCCCTAAAACTAACATAACTTAATTTTACACTCAACAATAAAATACAATTTATGGTGGCCGGTAGTACCTGCACTATGCTACAATAACTTCAAAGAGAGCAGAGGTCTAACATGTCAAAAGAATGAGACAAGAAAAGAGGTATGGAAGAATCAGCCTCAAGAAAAGAGCCAGAGGGAGAAAATAAGAAATTTGATCCCTCGGAGATCAAGCTACATGCCTCATCAATGAAAAATTAGCTCACTGTCTCCGATGCGCTAGGTGTTCAATGCTGGAGCGGCACGTTGGGAAGACCACCTACCAGAACCATGCCTCGAGCTGATGTGCCTTACTGGGGTCACCCACTTTCTGACACCATTATTAACTGCCTGATAATGACCGGTCAGCTCTAGAGAACCTAGACACGAGTCATCAAAGAATGCAAAATTTAATAGATCCGGGACTCCAGGATCCGAGAGCTTGCGCTCAAACAATAAAGAATTTTTAAAGTATACCCTACTAATGAAAACCTCCAGAATCTAGAGGACATTATTACTCCCTACTATTTTCGAATGTTTCCAAGAGTTGGGCTATTCCATACTCATCAATATCCTTGAGGCCGACCTGACAGTACTTGGCAACCTCCACTTGTTTGCCTAGATCTGGAGTATTTTCCTTGAACTATGTGGCCATTTTTTCTACGTCGTGAGCTTGGAGTACCATGTGTGTTATACATGTCATTTTTTCTTTGTCCATTCCCTCTGGGGATTGGTATTGAGACTCTATTAGCTCGTTAAATTTTCCCATGACGTACTCCTCTGGAGTACATGTTTCAGTACTAAAGGGATCAACTCCTGAAACCTTAGAAATGAATTCCTTGTATAAATTTAAAGAATAGTCCACCTCCAAAACTTTGTCCTATAGGGTCCCTACCAGTTGCTTGATTACCTCCAATGTAAGATCAAGTTTGGAGTGCTGGGTCTGGACAAAGTCAAAGGACTCCTCTCCCAAAATTTCAGCCTTGGAAACAATTTCCTCCCTAATGCTCATGAGTTCCCCTAACTCACCTATCCATGCCTTGTATTTCTAGATCGCCCCCTCCCAGATGCAGATGGTAGTTTTGGCCTAGTGTAAAATATTGTTGGTCGCATAGAGGTCCAGGAGTATGGCCATTAGGAAATGTTAGATGTTTCCCACCTGTTCAACTACCCAATCATCAACTGCCTACACTTTCTTCTTCATTCCTTTAAGTGCATCTATGTCACCCTGTGAGAGCGGTGCCTTGGATGTGGAAGCTTCCGGGGGAATGGAAGTGATAGGATGCGCAATTTCTATCAATATACCAACAAGATTTGCATTCTTTTCCTTCTCTTCTTTGAATTTCTGGGCTTCCTTCTCGTAGCGAGCTTCCACTGCCTTGGCTACTTCTTTTAGTAGGTCCAACTCATCCTGTTTTCCCCTCTTCCCTAGAGCTATCTATGTGATTGCATAATCTTTAGCCTTTTTTGTTTCCGCATCTGCCTCTAGGGTAGGTGTTGCAACTACCCCAACTGTGTCTCCACCCAGCCCAGTCCAGAGGGTATGGACTATCCAGGCCTTCTTTTCCTTGGGGGGATTCTGCGCTTGTGCCATCATCTCCGCCAAAAAGAGATGGGCCTTGGGCAGTGCAGGGGCCTTCCTTTTTCTAGAATCCACCAACCATTGTGGTGGCAGGGGTGGCCTTACTCCTAGATTTTGATCTTGTAAATCCCCTCCGGGGTTCTGTTACACATCCCCAGTATTTTGATTCTCCCCAGACTCTTTCCCTATATCTTCGGATCCACCGGCACTATCCACCTTAGTGGCATTAGTATCATTTTCCCTGCTATCCACGTCTTTAGTAGTGTTATCTTCGACATTTGTATCTCTGGGGTTTTGTCCCTCACCTTCTTGTTGTTGATGTCTTTTGTTGGCTCCTTCTATCAGAATGTTCTCCTCTGTTGGTGTATTTTTTGGAGGTGGTGGAGGTATTGGGCCGAGATTCAGCGTTTGGGCCACTGTGATTACCTCACCAAAGGTTACCCTCTTTGGGGTAGGAGGCAGCGTCTAAAGCATGGCAGCTGAGATCATGGTTGCTCTCATAGGTCCTCTTCTCTCAACAATTGTTGGTTGTTCATTCTTTGCTTGCCTTTCCTCTGTAGTGTTGGTCTCTGGCACCTATATCTCTGGAATATTGGAGACATTTATCTTCTCTTGCTTCTTCTCCCCTTCTTCCCGACCTTCCTTCCCTATGGCAGCTTCTTACTTTGGGGTCTCCTTTTCAGCAGGAGTCACCACTTCCTCCTGGGCATCAATCTCCTCTAATGCATTCCCAATATCCCCTTGCTGTTCTACAAGCTCATCTTCCCTGAAAATGTTTTCGAAGTCATTGTTTGGAGGGGAGGTCTTTGGGGGATCTTCGGGTCAATTTTCCAGCTCTAGAGAGTTCGAGGAAACAATCTGTATTTTAGGGATACTGGGCATCCCTAGTTCTGGCTCCACCTTCAACTCAGGGCTACTTGTATTTTTCTTCTTTCTCTTGGTTACCAAAGGGGGCCCAACGTCCACCATAGCTACTTTCTCTTCCTCCTCTCTAGTCCCTACCACTCAGATCATTAGTTTTGCAACTGAGGGAGAAGAGGAAGGGCGAACCGGTATGACCATAATAGCTGGGGTGGCCAACTGGGTGATTAACTTTTCTTTCATGTGTTGGGTTGCTGCCAGAGTTTGTTGCATTTTTTCCACTATGGGAACTGTGGCCGGGACTTGACACTAGGTCCCCATTTTCCTCTTTCCTCTGTCCTCACCTTGCAAGGAGGTTCCAGCCCTAGAAGTTGAACCCCACACAAATGGGCCAACTTTATGTGTACTTCTCAGGAAAGCCTTCCTTAAATACGCATGACTATGGTCAATCACATCATGGGTGAGGTTTTCTATTTTTGGGCCTTCCTGTGCATCCCAATCCATTGGAGGGAGAGCCATTTTATCTACTCACTTATCTTTATATTGTGGGTCCACTGTGGACTCGGTATCTAAAAAGTCATCCAGGAACTTTCAAAGATTGAGCCTCTTCATCATTCCCATTATCATCCACATGACATGTTAGTTCTAGACTTCGAAGTCATCCTGACAGTCTTCCCAAAAATATTCCATGTGATACTCGTGGGGTTCTGATGCCCGGGGAAGTGGCATCACTATTTTTCCTAGCAGATCAAAATTCTTCCACTCTAGAGAAAACTCTGTCTGCCTCCTT
Source organism: Thuja plicata (assembly GCA_018584345.1). Classification (NCBI taxonomy): domain Eukaryota; kingdom Viridiplantae; phylum Streptophyta; class Pinopsida; order Cupressales; family Cupressaceae; genus Thuja; species Thuja plicata. The sequence continues at coordinate 3,037,348 of MU224198.1, forward strand.
TGTCACAGCCAGACTACAAGAGTAGTTCCCACAAGTGATTGGGAATAGGATGTTTGTCACCTTCTTCACTGTGAAGAGGGTGTGCAGCTCCAGGATCTGTCTGCAGTACTCTAAAATAATTATTTTATCCCCACAATTTTTGGGTAATAAATAGGGCTTTCTAGAGAATCCAGTCACCCGAATGTATGTATGTTGTTGGAACTGAATTTTATAATGGCCATAAGTTTTGACCAAGTCCATTGCTTGTTTGGAGAGCCGGTATCTGGCATCTTGAGTAGGTGTGAGGAGGTTGTAGTAAATGAAGGCATCATTCACTCGGCAGAAGCGAAGGAAACTAGCCTCCCATTGGATTTGCAGGAAGTAATCCCAAGGATCATTCTGGCTTGTGCCAGTCCTGAGCACACCTACTACAAGTAATCCCCAGGTCACGGGGAGTTGTTGTGCTAGTTCCCACAAAACACAAGATGTCATGTAAAATTTGGAGGACTTGGTGACCTGGAGAAATTGGGAGTCCATGTGATTTGCAATTATTGTGGCCCAATCAAAGTTTTTCTCACCAGAGGAGATGCCCAACAATAAATAGTACATCCATGTCAAGAATTCCCAGGCATGGGGCTGTTTGAAGACCCTACATAGTGTGATGATCCCCATCTGTATGCTTTCTTTAAATTCGATTTGGGGGATTTCTAGCTTCATCTTTTTGAAGTCTTTCCTTGGAACCTTAACCACTTATTGTTGAGATACTGCCAGGACATGTGTTCTGACTTCTTAAATTCCACCAATTTTAGACCCCAGGTGAGAATGGCTGCATCATCAAATTGGGGAATCCCCTATCCTGTCTGAAAATTCACGGCATCCAAAGACACCATAGGCATTGGGTATCTGGTTGGGACTGGGGCGTTGAGTATGACAGCCCGAACAGTTGTATTATAGTGTCCCACCAAAGTGATAATGAGCTCCAGGGCTTGCACGGAGTAGGGGAAGCAAGAAGCTTTGAGGATCCCAGAGTTGGCCACATTGATGGACAATGGATCTCCAGCCATCTTTTGTATGAACATAATTTTTACTAGGGCCTGCATTTCGGGCCACATTCCAACACTGGTGTCAGTGATCAACTAAAGTTTGGAATCAATCTTTGATCTGACAATGGTGTCTCCCTTCAGATACTTCATTGTCAATGGGAGCTTTTCTAGGGCCTTCTCGGCCCGCGTCCTAACAGCTACCTAGGTGGCAGTAGTGGTGGGGAGATCTGGACTTTAAGGTGGAGATGATGCAGATGCTTCTAGCATTAATAGTGAGTTTAATTCTGGCAACCTACAACACAGGATGACTGTTAGTATTTATACAAGACAAAGCTTTATTCTGGATTCCAGAGATCTTACCATCGCATCACATCTATGCATGAAAGAATTGAAAGCTCATGTCAAACCCCGAAAAGATATACATATAATAAGAGTAACTTAGGAATTTGACCTCTACCTGGGCCTCTGGGGATTCTAGCACATGTGATGAGAAAGAAATAAGGAGAAAATGAAGACCTGGGACTCAGAGTCTGGAAAACTAATCGTTACTAACTTGACCGGAAATGAGCCATATTAGGCTGACGTGGGGGTGTCACATGGCCATGTAGTAATGGGAGTTAAGGCATTAACACTGAAAACTATCTGAACATGTGAGGAAATTACTGCCACTTGGGCCGGACTTGAATGCTTGAGTGGGAAATTAATTTGTCATTAAGGCTGACTTGACGGAGGAGAGAGAAAACCACCATGGCTCAAACCAGCAAGGTGCCGAGTTTGAACTAGGCAGCCATCTTTCTCAGATGAGCTCCACATTTTAGGGCTTCTAACACATGGAGTGACAAGCTCGCCACTAAATAGTGTAGGATATTGAGGGAATGTACAGACAGAGCTGAAGCACACACGAGGGCCAAAGCACGACTTGCAGGGCGGCTAGAAATAGACAAATATATAAAAACATATACAAAAGATTACAACATGTACAACATATACATAAATATTTACACTACTCTACAGAATATACAAAGCATACATACTATTACAGCTACATAGAGGGCGAACAACCCTCTGGCAGAGCCAACCCACCGATGGGAGGTGACAGAAAAGCCAATGCTAAGATGCGGCAAAACAAAAACAAACAAACAAACCAAAATCAGATAGAAAGCAAGAGAAAAATAACCAAAAACCAGAGAGGAGAGAGCCAAAGGCCTACCTAGAAACATGAGGAATGCGGGAAAGATGAGCACGGGAGGTGCTCTGGAACAAGTTAACCTTAAATCAACCATGAGAAAGCACTGCAAATCACTATTTAATCATTGTTAATCACCAAAGAAATCTGCACTTAATCATTCTGGTAATCGCTCTAAGTGTTTTAATCATGGTAAATGTGAAAATAAAAGGTAACTTCTATTTATACCCTTAGGGTATAAATGTGTTGCTTTCTCTCCACAAACTCTAGAACAAGCAAACCTCTGGACTCTGGGCCCAGGGATTCCATGCAACCTCTTCTTCTTGCAAAAGAAGATATGATGACAGAGAATCCCAGAGTCCAGAATCTGGCTGACTCAAAAGAATAGACAAACTCCGGGGCCGGGTCCCGGAGACAAAATAAGACAAAAGCAAAATAAAGACAACCCTTGCGGAGGCAAAAAAAGGAAAGAAAAGAAACCAAAGGAAAGAGCAAAAGCGAAAAGAGGGATCCAACATTTTGCCTACAAAATGTAGGGATGGGTATGCAGGGCATAACACATATTTAAATGTAATGGATTTTATGTTAAATGAACACACAACTATATACCCCAATCATCCATTTTATCCATATCTGGTCTCAAATTTTCCAGAAACTCAACACAAGCTTCAAAAAAAAACATTCTTTGATCTGCAATATTTTAAGGCTAGTGCATTTCTCCTATTCAATTTAATTAAGGTCTTCAATCTATCTAAATCTATTACACATTCAAATTAATCAAATTAATCAAACACGGGTACTTAAGATCTTCCTTCCTTACTCTTATTTCTAAATGATTGATTCATTTATGCATTGATCCTTTCTTTTGGTTTAATCAACTTGGATCTTTTATTTACATATCCAAGGATAGAAGGAGAGCATCTTATTTACCCCCATAAAAATAATGAACACAACATATTTAAATGTAATGTCTCTTATGTCACATTTTAGATGTTACATTTTGGTGAACCCGCGATAGACAACTCTTTCTTTTTTGGTGTTAGATGCTTTTTCTTAGAGACTAGATCTTGCATATTCAATTAGTTTTATGCACTTACATTTTAAAAATACAAAAAAAATCTACATAAACATTAACATATAAAAACACTTCTTGCATTGCATTCATTATGAAGATCTTCAAGATGCTTTGGGGGATGATTATTTTTTTCATTATGCTTCTTTTAGCATCTCTCTATAGTAGTTATGATGTATATGAGAGTATCATTCATTTCATTATGTTTGTTAATCTTCATGTTTCACTTGCTTATGCCATTTTGAGATTAACTAATACTAGTCTTCCTACTTTCAAAACTTTCATCAAAGATTTGTGTAGTGGACTTATTACTCTTTTGGATTATGTGAAGAATTGGGTAGATGATACCCCACCTCCTAATCTTCCTAATCTTATTTCTATTTCTCCATCTTCAATCCCTATTTCTTCCCACATTTATGATGGGGCTCAAGCTAGGATTCATGATAATGATGTTTGAGAATTCTTTCATTTACCTTCTCCTCCCTATCCAATCCATGATGATGTTAAAGGGAAAACCAAGTAAACCCCTTCTAATCCTATCATTCGACCATACACAACATTTTCTCATGAGCACCATAATCAATCTCCTCTTATCGAAGCTTTGCAAGATAGGTATACTACTGGATATACTATGGTGGATAAACAAGGCTATAAAGGTTTAGGGATTGGTATCAATGAACAAGGCATTAAAAACCTGATTCATTCATCTCCTAAACAAGATATGCATGGTATAGGTTTTCCACCTCCTCCAATCTGGGTGTTTGACCTTAACCTTCATCCTCCTCTTCATGTTCTTCTTCCCACACCTTCCTTAGATCACCCTGATACTCCTCAAGATGTGGCTAAGAAAGTGTATGTCCAGTTAATGAATTCTAAGAAAGAAATATTTAAACCTATTCTCAAAAATGCTCTCTCTAAATATAGATGTCCCTTTCATTATATTACTTTCTGATTGTGTGCATTTCAAATTATATGTTATAGAAAGACCTACCTTGGGAATTATATCTCATTCCCGTGGAGTATTACAATTTCTTCATAATTTTGATATAGGGTATTCCCCTTGTTCTTCTATAAGTTAGATCATAGTTTTCCTCTTGTCTCTTCACTGGGGGGCAAGAGGTATTTTATTCCAGTCTTCTAGGATCCATTTTTCTCTTAGCATATATGTTGTTTTGAGTTTAATTGGTTATTCTTTATATATTCTATCCCTATAAAAAATTTCATGATATCTTTTCTAGGACATTTGCTTTGTAAAGATATCTCTTTATTACAATATCTCTTGATATAATTTGGTATCTCTTGATTTCTTCACTGGGGGGCAAGGTATTATTTTCCTTCTTCCTCTATCTAAGGATCTACTTTCCTTAGCTTAGTGGCATTTGTTTATCACATAACATTATTTCCTTATAAAGTTGTATGTTTTTTACTATGGATACCCTTTTATATGAGAGGTGATTTTCCTAGGTCATCACCTCTTCTTTATTTTGCAAACTATGCTTTTTATAAACTCTTGCCTTTTCTTTGGGTTAGAGTTTGACTCCTTCATTCAAAGATTCATCTTCCTCTTCATTGTAGGAGGCTCGAAGATCGAACCTTTGGTCCCTCTTTTTCTTTGGAAGATGATATTTTATCCTAAGCACTCCTCTATGGTGGGGGTCTTGATTATTGAATTTTAGATCAGGTTTATATGGATTTTAATTTTTCCTAGATAACCTCAATATATGTAATATATTTAATCATAATATATAAATATATATATATTATCAATATAATAACAGATATATATAAATATATTTAAGATTCAATATTATGCTGTATAGATGAGACTTGCATTCAAATAATGTTGTATATGCTTATCTTCAATTTACCAACAATTGACTATAAATATGGGAGATATAATAATATAGAGGCATGTCTCCTTTGAGGAGACATGACTCTATATCCTAATGTCTCTTTATCATAAAATAAAACCGATAACATGTAATTGGTATTTAGGCATATCACATGAAAGGTATTATAACCTTTATTTTATTAGTGACCCGATCGGTAATTACATTCTATCGGCGTCACTCACATTACTGTTAAGACCGATAGCAATCGGTATTGCATTCGATATTTCAACCACCCCGAAAACATTCAATTTACCAAAACCGATGTTAATCGGTATTATATAGTCGCATGATATATTATATGATCAATTTAATATACATTAAATATGTATATTAATATATATATATATAATAATAATAATAACATTATTAATATTATATATATATATATATATTAATATATATATATAATGTAGAAAGATATTATTTCATATTATTTTCTTTGAATAACAATATTATCAAATGATGTTTATTTAATTCAATATTATAATAAGATAATGATAAATATGTATATTAATATATATATAGTAGTAATTGCCATAATTATCATATATATTAATATATTATTTATTTATTTTCTCATAATATTAAGATCATTTTATCTTATCGAAGCTATAAACATCAACACTCCCTCTTAGCTAGGGAAGATAAAATTCACATCACAATAAGTTCATAAATTGTGAAAATTGTTCCCAAGTGGATTGCCTCCATCAGCGATTCGATCCACAAGTTCTCAGGTGGATTGCCTCCATTGGTGATTCGATCCACAAGCTCTTATGAGCTTTGGTGTGGATTGCCTCTATCGGCAATTCTATCCACAAGCTCTTGTGTGGATTGCCTCTATCGACAATTCTATCCACAAACTCACGAGCTTCATTGTGTGGATTGCCTCAATCGGCGATTCTATCCACAAGCTCTTGTGTGGATTGCCTCTATCTGTGATTCTATCCACAAACTCACGAGCTTCATTGTGTGGATTGCCTCAATCGGTGATTCTATCCACAAGCTCTCATGTGGATTGCCTCTATCAGCGATTCTATCCACAAACTCACTAGTTTCATTGTGTGGATTGCCTCAATCAGCGATTCTATCCACAAGCTCTCTTGTGGATTTCCTCTATTGGTGATTCTATCCATAAACTCACGAGCTTCATTGTGTGGATTGCCTCAATCAGCAATTCTATCCACAAGTTCTTGTGTGGATTGCCTCTATCGACGATTCTATCCACACACTCACGAGCTTCATTAAAAATTATTTGTCACAGAATATCAAGTCGCATGATATTCTCCAAATACTTAGAGTAATGGCCTACCAACATCAAGTCACGTGATGTCCACCAAGTACTCAAAAGTTTACAAAGATATCATATCATGATATCGGGAGCATTAGCCTGCAGAATATCAAGTCGCATGATATTCACCAAGTGCTCAGAGTAATGGCCTACCAACATCAAGTCAACATGATGTCCACCAAGTACTCAAAAACATGTCCATAAGTAATGTGCACTTACCATAAGAACATTCACATCTTCTATTATGATCTGTTCCAGCCATCACACAATGTCTATCACAAATAGAAGATGCCACCTATCATGATTTGTTTCAGCCATCACACGATGTCTATCACAATAGAAGATGCCATCTATTATGATCTATTTCAGCCATCACACGATCTCTATCACAATAGAAAGTCAAGTTATTGTAAGGTCGTCACCTTCCAATAACTTTTACAAATACAAGTGATAATCATTTGGAAGTTGTCACTTCCTCATAATTTACACAGGGCCCATATAGTTATAAAATAACATTAGTATAATAATCAATAATCATGAAACTTTACCTTAGAAGTGTTCAGTGAACTCCCTCTCAATCATAAGGTGTCTACTCTTCTAGTTTTCATGATTCCTTTATACTCTTTTGAATGTAGTTGATCAAATTTGGAGAGTTTGGCGCGAGCACTTACTCCTTGTCTAAAGTTTTCCCATTAACTCTGCTCATTAATTTCCATGAGTATTTTACATTATGTCTTTAGTTCATTTTTCCTTAATACAGACATCATTCAAAGTTTCCACGATTCAAAATCGGAGGCACTTTCAAGTTTGTCTTCGAGTCTCATTCTATTTGGCATTCTGTAGGTACGTGACTTCCAAAAATCTGATCTTGATCTTCTTTCAATCCAATCGGATCTTCCTTCAAGTGGTTAGGCTTTAAGGAAGAAACCTTGCTCTGATATCTTGTTGAATTTTAGATCAAATTTATATGGCTTTTAATTTTTCCTAGATAACCTCAATATATGTAATATATTTAATCATAATATATAAATATATATTTATTATTGATATAATAACAGATATATAAAAACATATTTAAGATTCAATATTATGCTGTATAGATGAGACTTGCATTCAAATAATGTTGTATATGCTTATCTTCAATTTACCAGCAATTGAATATAAATATGTGAGATATAATAATATAGAGGCATGTCTCCTTTGAGGAGACAGGACTCTATATACTAATGTATCTTTATCATAAAATAAAACTGATAACATGTAATCGGTATTTAGGCATATCATGAAAGGTATTATAACCTTTGTTTTATTAGTGACCCAGTCGGTAATTACATTCGATCGGCGTCACTCACATTACTGTTAAGGCCGATAGCAATCAGTATTGCATTCGATATTTTAACCACCCCAAAACATTCGATTTACCGAAACCGATGTTAATCGATATTATATAGTCGCATGATATATTATATGATCAATTTAATATACATTAAATATGTATATTAATATATATAATAATAACATTATTAATATTTTATATATATTAATATATATATATAATGTAGAAAGATATTATTTCATATTATTTTCTTTGAATAACAATATTATCAAATGATGTTTATTTAATTCAATATTATAATAAGATAATGATAAATATGTATATTAATATATATATAGTAGTAATTGCCATTATTATCATATATATATTAATATATTATTTATTTATTTTCTCATAATATTAAGATCATTTTATCTTATCGAAGCTATAAACATCAACATTGATGATAAGGTCTTTTCCTCTTGGAGGATCCTTTTTCCATATGCGACATATCTATTTCACAATTATCTATGTTCTTAGAGGTAAGGGTCAATACTCTTTGCTAAGGATATAGTATATATTGTTGTTAAATTGGATATCTCCTTACCTTGTGAAGTAGGTATCGTCTTTCTCTTCCTTATCTTGCCTAGTAGGTAGTCATGATAAGGAGGGGGCATATATAGGGTCTCCCTTATACTATATTTTACATTTACATTTTACAAACATGCTAAATCCTCGGAAGATAACGCACACAAGTTGCTAAATCCTGAAGAGACACACATTTTTATTTTTATTTTTTGCTAAATCCTCGGAAGGTAACGCACATAAGTTGCTAAATCTTGAAGAGATACGCATTTTACATTTTTTAATATGCTAAATCCTTGGAAGGTAACGCACATACGTTGCTAAATCCTGAAAAGACACACATTTTACATTTTCCATAGTGATACAAGAATGTGGATCTATGGATATTTAAAAAGCTGTCAGAAGACACATTACAATGACAAAGCACAGTTTATGGGTGAACCTATTAGGCTCTCCCTCCTTGGTGATTCATAGTAAGGTGGGAATATTACTAGGTGATGTAATCAATTTTTCTCTTTTCTCTCTTTTGCTTTCATGCTAGTAGAATTAGATCATGAAGCTATGTTATCTATAGTGTTGCTCTTGTCTTGCTTACGTAATCATGTATATTTCTATGATTGATTGCTCTTTATTTTTCATATCTTGATGCATATACGTTGAGATATAATCCTTGGTCTAAGGACTTATGTCCTTGACTTAGTGATGTTCTACCTCATTGCGATCCACCAGAGTCTTTCTTCTAACTTTACTGCAAGCATGTTCGATTTCCATACTTCCACTAAAGTGGGGGCTTAATGTATCATCTTAAAATGGAAGCACTTCCATGTTAAGAAATTTTAGCCCTCCTTAGGGGATGTTTTTACCACCATCACATTGTCTCCTTGTTTCTGCACCCTCTCCTGCTTATTTGCCTATTTAGGACCCTGATTGGGCCTCTCCGGGCATCTTCCCTCCCAACTGGCATATTTTCCCTGGGTCAAGGTCGACCTCAACCTTGACCGAGGTCAAGGATGACCTCGACCTTGACCTAGGTCCCCCTTTCAAAACTGGAAGTCTGTCGACTGCCGGAGATCATCAAAAATTCATTTCCCACTTCCAGGTTGGCTCTTTTGGGTTCCGAAGTGGAAAATCTTAAATTGTATTTAACATAGGTCCTCTTCTAGGGGCATGGGTCCAATTATAATTTAATTCTCCTATGTCGGCCTCTCTAGAAGATTGTGCCCTAGTTTCATATAAAAGGAAGCCTTTCTCTCTCATTTTCTCTAAGTCAAGTTAAGCACTAATTCTCTCTAGGTGAAATCAAGCAAGAGGTCATTAAGCAAAAATTTCAAGAATCCATTTGTTCTAAATGGTTTCAAGCTCTCAAAGTGTTCAAGTCTTCCTCTCAAGCATTCAAGTTCTCCATTGAAGATCGAGGATTCAAGCTTTCAAGCCTTTGAAGGGATTAAGTTCAAGCATTCAAGATTCAAAGCTCAAACCCTAGACCTAGCCATCATAGTGGTGTGATCTTCCTTCAAGATCCTTTGTACATCCTCGAGACTCATTCATTCTCCCTTCAAGGTGGATTCCAAGCATACAATTATGGAGGTTTATGGTTTCTAATTGAAACCAAGATTTCATATTCACATACTTGTCTACATTCAAAATACAATTGCATATCTTGAATATCATAGCTTCATTATTAGATTTACTTCTAATACTTGCTAGCATTCTTTATTTCAATTATTGATTTCAAGGTTAATTCCTAAATCGTGGTTTGACTAAGGAAAACCCCTCACCCCCAACAAAAAAACCATTTTTCTTGTAGGTACGAGTCTGGAACAGCAGATCAGGATGGAGATTCAGATACCCTTTTCAGAAAACTTCTAGGATCTGAAAGAAGAATTTCAGTCTAAGACTTTTTAGGTCGATTGTGACCTAGGGCGCAATCATAAATTCTATGAAATGGTGACATTGACTTGAGGGTGCAAATCGGAACTGTCTCAGAATGGAAAATGATTTCTGGGTTTTGTTCATCTCTATGTTTCTATTCCAAATCTATTCTCTGATTTTCTAGAAACTCAACACAGGCTTCAGAAAACAACATTCTTTGATTTGCAATATTTCAAGGTTATTGCATTTCTCCTATTCAATTCAATTAAGGTCTTCAATCTATCTAAATCTATTACACATTCAAATTAATCAAATCAATCAAACACGGCTACTTAAGATCTTCCTTCCTTATTCTTATTTCTAAATGATTGATTCATTTATGCATTGATCCTTTCTTTTGGGTTAATCAACTTGGATCTTTCATTTGCATATCCGAGGATAGAAGGAGAGCATCTTATTTACCCCCATAACAATAATAAACACAACATATTTAAATGTAAGGGATTTTATGTTAAATGAACACACCACTATATACACCAATCATTTATTTTATCCTTTACAATTATGTACTGTAATGTTGCAACAAGCTCCTAATAGGGCTACTATCTTTTAACAGGGATACTATACTCTCAGTGCATTATTTGTGGGTGTTAATTCCCACTTGGGTTTACCTTTAATAGGGTTTCCTCGACAACAAATATTGTGTTATGGTGTTGGCATTTACTGTGTTATCATTTACATTTGTAGACTTGGTTTATAAAGTTTAAAGTTTAATAATCTATATTACAACTAATTCCCCCCCCCCCCCCCCTCTCAGTTGTCTTATGGACTGCTATTCCTAACAGATTGAACATGATCATGAGGCAGATCCAAAAATAAAGTTTTAGAAGGCATACGACATTGGATATGTAACCAAATTTTAACCACTTAATCTCTTTTTTGATTCATGATTCCCTAGATCTAGTTAACTGCCAGAAAAGTTTATAAGAGATCATTTGAAGAATGAGAAATTTGTTGATGTTGTTGTTACTAAAGTTGAAGAGTTGATGAAGATGTTGCAAAGAGAAGTGAAGGAGACATAAGAAGAATGAATCAAAGCTTATAATACTAAGCTACCGAGTGCAGAATGAGGTAAAAAAGTTATTGAGTATAATGAGTCTGGACAACATTTGAATGATACATTCTTATTAGACATTTTTGTACTAAATTTTGTTGTATTAAAAGAAGTACAAATCCCTCTTGTGGGTAGGCCCTAACAGGTCTTTATATTTTGTAAATCCTTTAACCAAGTACATCTCTCATATTAGATATTGTCAAATCCTTTAACAAGGTAGATTGAATAAGTCTTTTGTACTCTTAACCGAGTATAATACTCCTAACAGGGTAAGCTGTCAGAAGTAGCTAACATTGTAGCTCTTACTAAAAAAACTTTATACTGCAGTAGTGAAGGATTGTGGGTGCCATCCCTACCACATTTTTTACCTCTAACAAAGGTTTCTATGTGACCAAAATAATGGTGTTACGTGTTGTAGATTTTATGAGTTGATTTATTTACTTTATGTTCATATTATGCAATATATTCAACTTAGTAATTGATCAGTATGTATGCTTAAAGGTGCCATATGCCATCTCAAAATGTGCCATATGAAATCTCAAAATAAGAAACAATTGCAAATGTTTCTAGGACATCCTAGTCTACTGGTCAATCATCAAAATGTAGCCTCTTTAGAGTAGTGTTTGGCTCTGATGGATCCTGCATGAACACAAAAGTGAAACCCCAAGTTAGATTACTTAATATATATGGTTTCTACAAATAAAAAATAAAAATTTAAAATTATAGTCAACAATACAAAATAAGCAAATTTTAAAATTGAACTCTCAGGTACCTCAAATCTTTGCCTCTTATGGTGAGGAGCCCTAACATATGTCCTTGGTAGCGAAGAGACAATGCCACCAATGTCAACTTTGACCTGTATATGTTTGTAAAAATGAGATTGATCTGTGAGTTATGTTAGAAATTAATCTTTACTTGCATTATGTAAGTAGGAGATTCCTATGGAATCCCTACACCTATTTTGTCCTCTTGTGAGGATAATTCATTTTATGTATCTTTTATTATCCCTTGGTTGTAT
>MU224198.1:3078269-3096459 GCA_018584345.1 Thuja plicata
TTTCCTCTTCCATCAATCTGTGATTTTTGGCCTCCATAGCTTTTTTGCTTCTCTCTTTCTATGACAGGTTTGCATGCAGGTGATTCTTGGGAGTTGTGGGTTGATAGTTTTCATCAACTCCAATATTACAATCTTTCACTTCTTCTTCACATAGACTCTTGATGAATGAACCAACTTAAATAATCTGCTCTATACATCTTTCTTCTCTTTTCGTATCATTCACACTTAGCATGTCACATTTGACTTGCTCTAAGTATCTTCCTCAAAGTATGAGATCATGGGACCTGTAAGACAACTATTCATAAACTCCTTGTCAGCTCTACTAAGCACGCAAGCATTATTACAACCGCGCAAGTATAAACTGAATAGACGAGATGCTTCACTAAGTCGGCCTCACCAAATTAACTCTGACTTTGCAATCTTCTTGAAACATGTTTAGCGCCTTTAGATTCATATCATCAACTCATAACTAATCATGAATATAAACATGCATATACTGAAGATAGGCGCAACTAAAGAAACATGTGATATACATCGGCCCTAAATAGTTACACTTCCAGAATTGTAAATGTCAATAACAGAATTACATAACTTGACTGAAACATCATATCTGGATCTGCGTGTATGAACATAACATCATAAACATGTCAACAACATGTATCTAACCACGCAAGTCTTCATGTCATCATTCTGATAAGTACATACAAAATTGCTACTATGTATTATATGTTGTCATCAATGACAAACATACAATCAATCAACTGCTCAGAATCAAATCTCTAACATTTTTGTGGTGGTATTGTTGGACCTAGAAGAAAAAGAAAATATTTAGATAATAATTAAAGTACTAGTAGAAAAAGTTTTAGGAGGTTTAAATAATAGTTATTTGTGGTTCCTAGTCTTGTCTTTCTAATGAAAGGAAGAGCTCTCTTGACTAATAGTTTGTATAGTGTTGCTTAGAAACTATCTATTCTTACCAATATCTCTACGATAGAGAGTCAAAGGAGGTTCAAGGCCAAACGAGGTTCCTAGTCTTGTCTCTCTAATGAATGGAAGAGCTCTCTTGTGGAAAGTTGAAAAGATAACATGGTTGAAAATACATGTAGACTAATCAACCGACAAAGAATCATAATGTAACGAATTCAATACATGGTTTCGACCTATACACCAAAATAATCAGATATCACAAGAGTAATATACAATTCAGACATCTTAACAGTTGCATGTCTAGACCATCACATGATCATAATGAAATGTTATGTTATTTACAATATGGAAAAGTCGACCAACATGTCGAACCTTCAACCAATACAAGAATAAAAGAATACTTTATTCATTAAGTGATATACACAATGATATTTGGATGTCGACCTGCACGCCAAACATCAACACGTCTTAGTACATGGATGCATCAAAGATATTAAGATATGAAAATTAGCACATAGTACAAATTCAAAAGAATATACCTTGGACCTTTGTCCATTTGTATGTCCCTGTCTCCTTAGCCATCTGAAATGCGTCAATCTGTTATCTCGAGATGGGAGTGTGGCTCAGGTGCTTTTATCCACCCAACCACGGAGTGGTTAGCTCCCTCGGGGTTCTTCCTGACATGAAGAATGAGTCGACCCTTGTCCAAGAAGCCTAGCAACCGGCGCTGAAGGATCAGATGGATATGGTGCAGCCATGAACATATCTACTAACACATAGTCTATTTCTAGAACTAACACGGATGTGGTAGAGGGATGGGTCAATCAACTAGCATATAAGAAAAATTACATATGCAATCAAGCTTTGGCCAAAGTAGTTTATGCTAGGTTTCTACTGGCAGGCAGAAGAATACATATAGATAATCATAATTGCCCTCCGCTGAGTTTCCACATTCAACACCCTCCCATAATGAAATGTACATCATTTCCACAGCTAGAATGGAGAAATAAATATCTTATTAGCTAATTTAAATTTTGTTGAATCTATGCAGTGGAATTTAATCACTTATGTTTCAAATATCATCTACCATGGAGTAAAAATGTACATTTATATAAGCATCTCAATTTCCACATACTATTGTTTAAATCACGGAAATGGTAGTTATGTCATTTCATTTGTCTATTAGTCTGCAAGCACACTCAAATATGAATATACAAAATTGTAACCATATTCAAATATAACAATCTGCTACTATGTACCAGAGAAAAATAAAAGAAAATCACACAAACCCAGTAATATTCCATGGTTTCCTGACAAGTTCAAACATTTAATACATCCAAGATATTTACTAATAACACAAAAGGAACACACCCAAGAACCAAACAGGACACTGTTATAAGAACATGTAATGTTGTCCCTAGAGCCGGTCTTTCTATGGTGTGGATGGTTATGAACTTACATGACTTCATCATTAACCGCATGGTTGTAAACACTACAACATTTACATAGTTGAGCTTTATAAAAAAATATGAGAGGAGGGATAGTTTGCAATCCTCTCCATGGTTTTTACCACTATAATACCATTAAGCTGAAAAATCTCACACGGAAAGAAGTGAAAAACTTCTGAAACACGACTGCAGAGATATTGAACAATGAAAAAGTCATAACTAAAACATTATGAAGACTCGGCGATATGGTCAACCAAACCTCTGAATAATACACAAGCTCAAGCTAAAAATTAACAGCGAAGTTTTAATGTAAGAGAGCACAAATTTATTCAACCGCTGCTACAAGAAAGGAAACCACAGTGACAAACGAACTCATCGCAATCCATGGTATTTCAAAACAAGGCTGCATGGGTGAAGATTCTAAACTTCCATTATAGAACAGTCAAACAACTCACGTGGCAGAGGAGTCCAATATCTAGTCTAAGGAAAATAAAGAAAAAGCACAGTAAGAATAAATAAAAGACAATTCCTACACTCTGACAAGGAGGAAAGAATACTGCACAAGAAAAGGATATTGTAGCTGGCGTGGGAGAGAGTAAGAGATTAGGATCCACTTGAACCCTAATAGCTAGCCACTTCTAAACTAACAAACATCAAAAAATGCTACAGCACAACCGCACTGAGGTAATGGTGTTGCGCTGAAAGACCATAAAAAAAATAAGTCTTCTGAGAAAACAAGGCGTTAGGCTCGCGTAAGGAGACAATAACTAGTGCAACTTCAAAGGCAAGAGTTTAAAATCATTCATAGCTTAAGACGCCATGAAATAGGGCATGCCCACCCGTTTAAACGTATAAGAAGCTAGTAAGATTACATTCCACAAGAAATGAAAGGCAGGTCGAGGGAAGAGGCACGACAAAGGCTAAAAGATTCCCAAGTTGACTATAATTAAAATGAGAAAAACATGAAAAATATGCAGCTTATCCACATTGTATTCTATCTAGGATTTCCTTACACAAATAACCATTCCCAATGCATTGCTATGTTTAATTCTAATTGCTGAAACTATAAAATTGTGAGAATTTTTTAGATGTTTTTCAACAGATTTCAAAAGAAAAGAACCTGGTGATATGCTCTGCAAGACAATGAAGTTGGTGGTTGTTGTCTTTCCATCCAGTCCAGCACCTCAATTTTCCTTCAGCCAAACCGTATTCACCTTTTCTCCTCTCTGGATTCCAAAAATAAAATTCAATTTACACTACCAAGAGTGAGTGTCTCCGCCAAAATGTGCATGCCTCCTTTTAGGGATCGTAGCTTCTTTATTAGCCCTTTCCCACTCATTTTCCCAAACCGTCCTCATAATGATTGTGAGAGAATGCAAGTTAATTTAAGAGATAGATGCAACCCTCCTCATTTTCTAATTTAATCAATTATATATATATGATTATACATGAAATCCCAAAACGCAATAACACAAAAGTATCAAAAACATGACAACTAGAAATGATCATTTATCCATTCATTTTTACATTATTCACATATCTATTAGAGAGAGAGCGGTAAATAAAATCATAATATGAAAACATATCATGAATACACAATATCCCTAAGTGGTGTGTGCGTAACCAAACCATCTGTACCCCTAGAGTCGAGAGCTAGCCTTCTCTACCTCAACGACACTCTCGCCTTCGTCTTGCATTCACACAGACACACTCGAAACCAAAACACTATATCAGTACGTGATTACTTCATTAAATCAAAATTTTCAAAATATTTCCTTTAAACACCATAATCCATAAATCAACACATTCATTGCAATAACATCCAAATTCCACTTTTATGCAATGTAATAATAATAATAAAATTTAATCATCTATTTCACATCATAACTTAACATCGTAATAATAATCACATCATAACGTACTATAAAGTCATCATTATCAATAAACAAAGCATCGACAAGTAAGTCTAATCTAGAACATAACAAAAACAATGTAGTTGAATCATAGCGACTAGGTCAACCACAGTCAAAATTCACAAGATAAGTTCGAAAACAAAGAGTCGCAAAGGTCGAGTCGTGACATCCCTCCCAACTAGGAGAAGACATCGACTCGATGTCACATCAAAATATACTAGAAAGAAACACACCACACATAAACATATAAATCATAGTGAATCAACAAGAAGTCTATGATAAGAAATGAGGAAATGATCGTGCACGTCCTCTGCATCCTCTCATGTGGCACTCTCAATAGAGAATTAGTCCCACTGGACCTTGCACTGCAAAAAATCTATGTTGCGCACTCGGATAGTACGTTGATTAATGAGTCGGGTAGGCTCCACCTGCACTACCCCCGGCTCCTGAACCTACAAAGCATGCCAATCCAAAATATGTGAAGCATATGGATGATAAGGTTTCAACAATGAAACATAAAAAACATTATGAATCTGGGCTAGAGCAGGTGCTAGAGAAAGTCGGTATGCAACTGGATTGATGACTTCCAAGACATCAAAGGGTCCCACATATCGCGGCGTGAGTTTCGAATCCTTGCCAAAATATATGGAACTCTTATGAGGCCGAACATGCAAGAACACCTTGTCCCCTGCTTGGAACTGTCTAAAAGTGTGGTTCTTGTCCGCATAGCTCTTCTTTCAATCCGTTGCTTCCTTTAGCCTATCTCGGATCAAAGCCATCTGTTCTTCTATCTCTTGCAACATATCAGGACCAATCACAATCATGTCCTCAATTCTGTCCCAACTGATAGGAACGCGACACTTACGACCATAAAGTGCCTCAAATGGTGTCATACCTAGAGAAGCATGGTAAGAGTTATTGTATGAAAACTCTACCAAGGGAAGATACTCTTCCCACTTGTACTATTGATCCATGCAGTACATACGAAGTAAATCCTCAACCACTTGATTTACTCTTTATGTCTGCCCATCCGTCTGAGGATGGTAGGCTATGCTAAAATTGAGACGTGTTCCCAAGGAAGCATTCAAGGTTGTCCATAACCTTGATGTCATCCGCGAGTCTTTATCAGATATAATAGTCTTCGACACACCATGAAGTCGGAAAATCTCATGCACAAACTTCTTGGCCAAAGCCAAGGATCCATCTTTCAAGCTTCTTGGAATAAAATGAGCCACTTTGGTTAGTTTGTTAACTACAACCAAAATGACATCATGCCTCTGTTTGGTCATGGGTAATCCTTGTATGAAGTCCATACTGATGAATTTCCATTTATATTCTAGAATATCATGTGGGTATAATAATCCTGTTGGGTGGACATGCTCAGCCTTGACTCACTAGCACTCCAAACACTGGGCTATGTAAGCTGTCACATCACGCTTAAGCCTTGGCCAAAAATACAATGGCCTCAAATCGGCAATCATCTTATTTACCCCTAGATGACCTAAAAATGGAGCGCAGTGCATCTCCTCAATTACCACTTTCCTCAACCCTACTCAGTCAGGAATGTACATCTCGTTCTGGTATCTCAAAATACCATCATCCTCAAAACTGTATCCATCAAAATGGTAATCAGATCGATCATTCTACAAGGCTGATTTGACCAACTCATAATGGTCATCTCCTGGAAGGTTAAGCAACACTTGCTCTCTTAGGCATGTCCTAGAGGTAGAGATAGCAGAATGTGCCTTCGCCTACTAAGAGCATCTGCCACTCTGTTCTCTTCCCCTTTAATGTATTCAATGCCAAAATCATACTCGCTCAGAAACTCTAACCAACATCTCTGCCTGGCATTGAGATTGGGCTGCGTGAAAATATATCTCAGTCCCATATGGTCTATATTTATCTCAAAAGGATTACCCAACAGGTAGTGCCTCCACATTTGTAAAGCATGTACAATAGCAACCAATTCTAAATCATGCGAAGCATAATTAACCTCATGTTGTTTCAACTTTTGTGACTCATAAGCAACTACTCTCTCATCCTGCATCAGCACGCAACCCAAACCCTCACCTGATGCATCTGTAATCACAGTGAACTATCCATTAGGGTCAGGTACAACTAAAATGGGAACGAACACGAGCTTTTGTTTCAATAACTGAAAATATTTCTCACATGTCTCTATCCACTCATATCATTTCCCTTTTCTCTGCAGGGATGTAATGGGAGCAGCTATCTTGGAGAATCCTTCCACAAATTTTTTGTAATAACCAGCCAACCCCGTGAAGCTTCGAACTTCGCTCACATTGCTAGGAGCAGGTCATTCAAGTATAACCTTAATCTTGGAAGGATCTACACCAATCCATCTACAGATATGATATGCCCTAGATAATGAATCTCTTTCTGATAAAATGAACACTTCGATAGATTACCATACAATTTCTTGTCTCTCAAACTTTGTAAGACTATGCGCAAGTGCTCTTTATGCTCCTCCATGTTCTTAGAGTAGATCAAGATGTCATCTATAAAGATCTCCACAAACTTATCCAACCAATCTCGGAAGACATTGTTCATAAGGTTCATTAATGAGGCAGGAGCATTCGTTAATCCAAAAGGTAGGACAACAAACTCATAATGCCCATACTGTGTCCTGAAAGCAATTTTTGATATGTCCTCATCTTTAATCCGGAGCTGATGATATCCAGATCTCAAATCGATCTTAAAGAACACGGTAGCACCTTTTATTTGGTTGAAAATCTCCTCTATATGTGGAAGGGGATACCTATTTTTTATGGTCACTTTGTTAAGCATTCTGTAATCGATACATAGTCGCAAAGTACCATCCTTCTTAATAAAAATCACTGGGGCTCCCCATGGTGATACGCTAGGGCATATGAACCCTTTGTCCAAAAGTTCCTAAAGTTGAACCTTTAGTTCATACATCTCAGTAGTAGCCATTTTGTACGAAGCCTTAGATTATGGCTCAGTTCCAGGCATCAAATCGATGGAGAAATCAAATTCTCTCTTTGGAGGTAGTTCAGGTAACTCTTCTGGAAATACATCCCGGAATTCCTGTAATAAGGGAGAATCATTCTCACTAGGAGTTGTGTCAATATCCTTGACATGTGCTACATATAGCATACATCCCTTCCTCTTTGCCCTTTTTAACTGCGTAGCAGAAATCTGCCTCAGTTCCATAGGTCACTTCACACGTATTATTACTGCAGATTTTCCCACATCATCAAAACATACAACTAACTTGTCTCTACAATCTACAATTGCCTTATGCTTAGTTAGCCAGCTGATGCCTAATATAACATCATATGATCCCAAAGGGGCGACATAAAGATTGACTTGCGTGAGAAAACTAGGAAGTTCCAACTCACTGCATGATAAACACTGCTCTACCTGATGCTCTGCCCTATTGCCATATTCTACAATCCAAGGTTCAGCCATAAATCCTGCTCTAACTAAAAGCATAGATACAACTTTAGGATCTACAAAGAATTCAATAGCTCCTGTATCTATTAAAATTGAAACATTCTGACAGAAAAGCTTACCAGTTATTTGAATAGGGGTAGCCTAAAAATCAGCCTGCCTGTGATCAATAGCTACGTGAATGTGATGTTCTTCTTGAAAGCCTTTACGATCTGAATGTTATGGACATCTATCAGCAAAGTGATCACCTCCATAGACAAAACACCCATCTCGGGGTCCCTATTTTCCTTTTGGTTTGTCCCTCCTGTTTCCATACCTGTTGGAATCCCTGTTGTTTCCCTTATTCTAATTTTGGTTCTGAGAGTTCCTGTAGGAATTCCTTCCTGAATTTCCTTGTCCTTTGCCCTTCATATTCTTGATTTTCTGGTGTCCACCATTATGTTGTTTATTATCCTGATATTTCCTTTTGAAACCCTGATTGGTATTGGATTTTTTATTACTTTTCACCTTGGACAAACTCTGTAACCTATGTTCCTGCCTAAGAGCCTTTCTCAGTGCAAAAGTTATGGTTTCCGGCTCATGCATCTCAACTTCGAAACCCACCTCTGGACGTAACCCTGTAATGAATTTGTGATTCCTGAATCGTTCATCCTGTTGGTACTGTGGAACATACTTCACCAAATGAATCAAATTCTAAAATTTTGCCACCTTCTGGTCAAAGAATAACTGAGCTAACCACCTCGTGCGAAACAACTGTAAAAATTCCTCCCATGATACCTCTCCTAGCTGAAGTTTTTTTTTCTGCCATTACATTCTCCCACCAAGTGGCAGCTTCACATGTCAGCTGCAAAGTAGCCCACATTGCCCTAGATTTCCCAGAGAAATTTTGGACATGAAAGTATTTCTCCAAGGAAATTATCCATGCCTTGGCATCATGCCCAAGGGTCTTACCGCTAAAGGTAGGAGGTGTGACCTTTTTCAGGTCCTTGTTGAGCTCCTCAGCTATTTTTCCCCTGTTTACAGCTACCTTTGCAGCCCTGAGATCAGTGTCTCTCTTCTGTTGCTCCTCTACCCTCCTATCCTCCAATTTCCTTTGCTCCTCATTTAGACGAGTCTCATCCTGCCTACCCCTCATATCATACTCAAGGTGATCCATATGTGCACCCTATTGTTGCAGGAGATTCCCTTGTTGGGTCAAAAGGGCTAAATTTGATCTAGCCTTTGTTCGAGCTGTTCATTTGGACCATTGCTAGATCCTGCCCTGTTACTATTTATGGTGTTCATGATGACAGATTAAGTTCTGCACCCACATAGAAATACGCAACTTTAGCAAGCAGTAGGCAAAGCCCCAGAGTTAAACACTAGCTCTGATACCACATGAAAAGACCGCATTTTCACACAAAATGCCATATCACATATAAAACATAAATTGCAGAAAGTCGAAAAGATAACATGGTCGAAAATACACATAGAATAATCAACCAACAAAGAATCATAATGTAACGAATTTAATAGATGGTTTAGACCTATACGCCAAAATAATCAAATATCACAAGAGTAATTATACAATTCAGACATCTTAACAGTTATATGTCTATATCATCACATGATCATAATGAAATGTTATGTTATTTACAATATGGAAAAGTCGACCAACATGTCGAACCTTCAACCAATACAAGAATAAAATAATACTTTATTCATTAAGTGATATACACAATGATATTTGGATGTCAACCTGCACGCCAAACATCAACACGTCTTAGTACATAGATGCATCAAAGATATTAAGATATGAAAATTAGCACATAGTACAAATTCAAAAGAATATATCTTGGACCTTTTTCCATCTGTATGTCCCTGTCTCCTTAGCCATCTGACACGCGTCAATCCACTATCTCGAGATGGGAGTGTGGCTCAGGCGCTTTTATCCGCCCAACCATGGAGTAGTTAGCTTCCCTGGGGTTCTTCCTGACACAAAGAACACGCTGACCCTTGCCCGAGAAGCCTAGCAACCGGCGCTGAAGGATCGGATGGATCTGGTGCAGCCATGAACATATCTACTAACACATAGTCTATTTCTAGAACTAACACGGATGTTGCAGAGGGATGGGTCAATCAACCAGCATATAAGAAAAATTACATATGCAATCAAGCTTTGGCCAAAGCAGTTTACGCTAGGTTTCTACTGGCAGGCAGAAGAATACATATAGATAATCATAACTACCCTCCCCTGAGTTTCCACATTCAGCACTCTCCCATAATGAAATGTACATCATTTCCATAGCTAGAATGGAGAAATAAATATCTTATTAGCTAATTTAAATTCCGTTGAATCTATGCACTAGAATTTAATCACTTATGTTTCAAATCCCATCTAGCATGGAGTAAAAATATACATTTATACAAGCATCTAAATTTCCACATACTATTGTTTAAATCACGGAAATGGTAGTTCCGTGATTTCATTTGTCTATTAGTCTGCAAGCACACTCAGATATGAATATACAAAATTGTAACCATATTCAAATATAACAATCTGCTACTATGTACCAGAGAAAAATAAAAGAAAATCACACAAACCCAGTAATATTCCATGGTTTCCTGACAAGGTCAAATATTTAATACATCAAATATATTTACTAATAACACAAAAGGAACACACCCAAGAACCAAATAGGACACTGTTATAAGAACATGTAATGTTGTCCCTACAGCCAGTCTTTCTATGGTGTGGATGGTTATGAACTTACATGACTTCATCGTTAACCGCATGGTTGTAAACACTACAACATTTACATAGTCAATATTTTTTAAAAATATGAGAGGAGGGATAACTTGCAATCCTCTCCATGGTTTTTACCACTATAATACCATTAAGTTGAAAACTCTCACACGAAAAGAAGTGAAAAACTTCTGAAACACGACTGCAGAGATATCGAACAATGAAAAAGTCATAACTAAAACATTATGAAGACTCAGAGGTATGGTCAACCAGGCCTCTGAATAATACACAAGCTCAAGCTAAAAATTAACAACGAATTTTTAATGTAAGAGAGCACAAATTTATTCAACCGCTGCTACAAGAAAGGAAACCGCACAAACAAACGAACTCATCGCAATCCATGGTATTTCAGAACAAGGCGTGGGTGAAGATTCTAAACTGCCATTACAGAACAATCAAACAACTCACGTGGCAGAGGAGTCCAGCATCCAGTCTAAGAAAAATAAAGAAAAAGCACAGTAAGAATAAATAAAAGACAATTCCTACACTCTGACAAGGAGGAAAGAATACTGCGTAAGAAAAGGATATTGTGGCTGGCATAGGAGAGAGTAAGAGATTAGGAGTCGCTTGAACCCCAATAACTATCCACTTCTAAACTAACAAACATCAGAAAAATGCTACAACACAATCGCACTGAGGTAATGGTGTTGCGTTGAAAGACCATAAAAAAAAGTCTTATGAGAAAACAAGGCGTTAGGCTCACGTAAGGAGACAATAACCAGTGCAGCTTCAAAGGCACATGTTTAAAATCATTCACAGCTTAAGACGCCATGAAATAGGGCATGCCCACCTGTTTAAACGTATAAGAAGCTAGTAAGATTACATTCCACAAGAAAGGAAAGGCGGGTCGAGGGAAGAGGCACGACAAAGGCTAAAATATTCCCAAGTTGACTGTAATTAAAACGAGAAAAGAATGAAAAATACGTAGCTTATCCACATTGTATTCTATCTAGGATTTTCTTACACCAATAACCATTCCCAATGCGTTGCTATGTTTAATTCTAAATGCTGAAACTATAAAATTGTGAGAATGTTTCAGACGTTTTTCAACAGATTTCAAAAGAAAAGAACCTGGTGATATGCTCTGCAAGACAATGAATTTGGTGGTTGTTGTCTTTCTATCCATTCCAGCACCTCAATTTTCCTCCAGCTGAACCGTATTCCCCTTTTCTCCTCTCTGGATTCCGAAAACAAAATTCAATTTCCACTACCTAGAGTGAATGTCTCCTCCAGAATGTGCATGCCTCCTTTTAAGGATTGTAGCTTTTTTATTAGTCCTTTCCCACTCCTTTTCCCAAACCGTCCTCATAATGATTGCGAGAGAATGAAAGGTAATTTATGAGATGGATGCAACCCCCCTCATTTTCTAATTTAATCAATTATATATATGATTATACATGAAATCCCAAAACGCAATAACATAAAAGTATCAAAAACATGACAACTAGAAATGATCATTTATCCATTAATTTTTACATTATTCACATATCAGTTAGAGAGAGAGAGAGAGAGAGAGAGGTAAATAAAATCAAAATATGAAAACATATCATGAATACACAATATCCCTAAGTGGTGTGTGCGTAACCAGACCATCTGTACCTCCCCCCCCCCAAGAGTCGAGAGCTAGCCTTCTCTACCTCAACCACACTCCCACCTTCGTCCTGCATTCACACAAACACACTCAAAACCAAAACACTATATCAGTACGTGATTACTTCATTCAATCAAAAATTTCAAAATATTTCCTTTAAACGCCATAATCCATAAATCAACACATTCATTGCAATAACATCCAAATTCCACTTTTATGTAATGTAATAATAATAATAAAAGTTAAGCATCTATTTCACATCATAACTTAACATCGTAATAATAATCACATCATAACGTACTAAAAAGTCATCATTATCAATAAATAAAGCATCGACAAGTAAGTCTAATCTAGAACATAACAAAAATGGCATAGTCGAATCATAGCAACTAGGTCAACCACAGTCAAAAGTTGCAAGATAAGTTCAAAAACAAAGAGTCGCAAAGGTCGAGTTGTGACATATTTTTGGACCTAGAAGAAACAGAAAATATTTAGGTAATAATTAAAGTACCAGTAGAAAAAGGTTTAGGAGGTTTAAATAATAGTTATTTGTGGTTCCTAGTCTTGTCTTTCTAATGAATGGAAGAGCTATCTTGACTAATAGTTTGTATAGTATTTCTTAGAAGCTATCTATTCTTACCAATATCTCTACCATAGAGAGTCAAAGGAGGTTCAAGGCCAAACAAAGCTACAAATTTCTTGAAATAAATAATGAATTTCTGAAAGGAAATTATTGTTAAATAGGTGATCAATAGCTTTTAGAAGGATGAATGTTGGTTTGGCATTAGTACAGCTAGCTTTAAGTTGTAATATAAATAAAAAGAATTTTGTTTATATATGAGACATTTTTGTTCAATAGTTTATAATATAAAAACAAACACTAATGGAAAAAGATCTAATTATAAAAAAACCTTTTATTTGTAAACCCTATAAAAGATACTAGTTTGAAATGATATGTAACATAAATAACTATAATATTATTATATATATTTGAAAATCTTAATTTTTTAAATAAATTAGATTAAACTACAATATTATTATATATATTTTAAAATCTTAATTTTTTTAATAAATTAGATTAAACGAATGAAAATAAAATATTAATAATTAATTACGATATATATAGAGGGCAAGTCGTGTTAGATTTCTAGAGGTAAATGATATGTATATTACTTCTTATATATGTCTAGTTTGATTCACTCAAGAATATATTTTTAATCATACACGTCGTCTAGTAGCAATCGTTGATCCAGTAGGATTCTTTCCATTATTCTAGAGGGGGGTGTTATTAGTATTTACAAAGATAATTTTTAAATGTTTTGAGCAGTGTGAATGTTACAATTTTTCAACTAATAAAAACATTTAATTAATTTTTTAGTATTTTAAATTAAAAAACTCACATAAACAATATGTTTTGCTTTGACTGTGGCAAAAATTCTCAGTCAAGTCAATCCCGTGATACTGATGGGAAGATCAAACTTGTACTGGTTGATTGCAAGTCACAACTGCAGTGATGTGTACTTGACTCCTGTTTTGTTTTGATAATGGAATACATCTTCAGTCAATCTTAATCCCAGAGATAAAAAGAGGAGGATCAAACATTTATAGTGTTCAGAAATAAAAAGAGGAGGATCAAACGAGAATACTCAATCTTTATAGTTAATCTCTCAAGTAAAAGAGGAGCATTAGACATGTATAGTCAATCAGAGAAATATAAAGAGGAGGATCAAACAAGTATTGATTGCTTGGAACTGCACACTGAATAATCTGTTAGCCACCAGTAATCATCAAATTATGGCAATCCCAATATTATTTATTGTTTCTATATTAATTCAGGGTATGTTTGCAGGAGGAGAAAAACAATATTTTATATTTTCTAAAATTAAAAATAACAAAATTAAAACAAAAAAATATCAAATAATAGTAAAACTACATTAATTTAACATAAAAAAATTGAATAACAAAATTAAAACAAAAAAATATCAAATAATAGTAAAACTACATTAATTTAACATAACAAAATTGAAAAACATTAAAAAAAAAAAAATTCCTACCTATTTTCGGCCGAAGTACCCCTATTCCGCTCCTCAAATCTTGGAAGGTGCTCAGTGAAAATGAGCCGCTCTAACAAAATTTTGGCGTTTATATAGTTTTTATGGGTTCTGACAGAAACTGGTCTGGCCAGACCTATTTTGGCCGAACCAGTTTCGGCCAGAACCCCTTTGCTACATCGACACCACATGGCGCCGTGTGTGCGCCATGTATGTCCGGCTGAAAGGGGTCCGGCCGAAACATGCCAAATGGTCCCCAAGTGTGACACAGTTCCGTACTTTTACCCTCGGGCGAAGAGCAATCTTGGCAATCCCCGGGCAAGAATTTTAGTTTTGGGTTTCACCAAAGTGGAAACAAAGGAGTCTATGTTTTGGGCATCAGATTTGCTAACATAGATGATTCAACTCTGGTATGGACTGCAGGCTTTAATAGCGGAATTGAAGTGGGGGAAGGAGGTTCCTTAACCTTACAGAATGATGGGAATCTGGTATTAAGCAATGGGACTGCAACAGTCTGGGAGACAAACACATCCAATCAAGGGGTGGCATCTGCCGATAAGCAAGTTGATGGGAGCTTCGTACTGCAAAACAGTAGTTCAGTCACATTTTGGGACACCTTCGCAAATCCTACTGATACTCTAGTAGTCAACCAAAATTTGACTGTGAATCAAAGCCTGCAATCGGGTTAGTATACATTCACCCTGCAGCCCAGTGGAAATTTCACTAAAATGGAACAACTATATCATGTACTTCAATGAAGGTACACCACTGGCTACCACAGCTTCTCTTACAAGCCAAGGACTTTTCAAGCTATCCAATTCTTCAAATGATTCATTATGGGTGTCTCGGAGCGGAGATTATACCGACGATTCTATCACAGTGCGAAAAATAAAGCTGGAATCAAATGGGAATTTGAGGTCCTATGGATGGATAAATAGTACAAGGACATGGTGGTCAGGATGGAGCGTTGTGGAAGACCAGTGCCAATTCTATGGATGGTCTGGAAACTTTGGGGTGTGCGTATACAATGATACAGCTCCATATTGCAAATTGTTGAGAAAACATAGCACAGAGGAAACACACAGCAAAACAGGGCACATAAGAAACACAAATGGAGAGAAACAAAGAGGATCCTCTATTGATCACAGTGATGATCAGATAAAGATCTGATAATGAAACCATTACAGTTGCCTCATTAAATAGAGGTCTTTAGAATGGTCCAGAAGTATAAGAACATTCTGGATTTGTGTGGACAATGTTTGATGAAGCTGGAAGTTTCTAGTGGCAATGATCGGC
The DNA here is from genome assembly GCA_018584345.1 of Thuja plicata. Taxonomy (NCBI): domain Eukaryota; kingdom Viridiplantae; phylum Streptophyta; class Pinopsida; order Cupressales; family Cupressaceae; genus Thuja; species Thuja plicata. The sequence continues at coordinate 3,093,716 of MU224198.1, forward strand.
GTCGGCAGTGGTAGTTGGACCATAATTAATTTATTTTCCAACATCCCCCCATAAATTAATTATCGAATTGTTTTAGATAGCCCACCATAATCTAGAAACGATGGGTCATGGCTTAAAGCCTTGTTAGGTACCCTTTTACAATTCACTTATTAAATTCTTCACACTGTTTCCCCAATCACTAATGGGTTTTCACGGATTACCCCTAGCCAATGTGCAAGTTTGGAGTACTTTTTCAGTCACCACAAACTTTGCACTCAAGTGGTTTTAGCTCACCACAAACCTCACATAAGAAATTATAAAGTGGTTTAAGGATGACCACGAACCAAAGTGGTTCTAATGACCACAGATCGTCATTACAGAAAACCATCATCACTGTGGGATTTTTTCGATTTGCACCTGCATGAAATGTGAAACGTGATTATTGAGTCCATATGAAAATAAATCCATATACCGAGATACATGGGTGCCCAGCCGTTGTACTCGCCAGTTCTATAGGACTCCTTTTCGGATACATGGTTCATCAATAAATTAAACCAAAAATTTATGGGGTGTCGGGTACAACTGATAATGCACCCCTTAAAATAATTCAAGTACAATACATTCTTCAACTTCGTGATTGCATACTATTTGGAATTAGCCTTTTTTCAAGAGCCTCCCAAATACTATCAATCACTTCACAAAATGAAAACATTGATATCTTGAGGGACATCTTTCAACTTGAAGGATATACCAAGTTAAAACTCAGACACTTAGATAAGAAAATTTTCTGACCTCCAACTCAAACTATTTTCTCAAGGAAAGTGGGCAGAGACAAACATGAGAAAAAATAGGAGAGACGCACAACACCAAACACAGACTATATTTTCTCACTTTTCATGAAAATTACAGTAAATAGAACTGCCCAAATAAGCACATCACTTAGAATGCTCAAATGACGCACACCTTTCAACAAAAGCACTCAAAAGAGGCTCACCAAGATCACCAAGCATAGCCATACCCTCAAATTTCCATCTTACACACCAGAACCCCCAATAAATTCATTTCTAAGAGCAGAGGAAGATGACCAAAGACATACAGATTTATTTATTTTTATAAAAAAACTGGAACACGTATACGAGAGCTACGAAGAAAATAGAGAAATTAAATCCCCTCACCTGATCTTTTGAATATATGGAGAATATGGCTGTTGCACCACATACTCCATTCCACCATGAGGAATCACATAACCTTGTTGTCAAGAAATCACTGGCTGAAGGCGCCTACTGTCAGTCATATCTTGATGATCTCCAGCAGAAATGACACTTTCCTGCAAGAAACTTTCTCTAACATTTGAAGGTGGTTGCCTTACTGACCCATTGATGTGATGCCCCTGAGACGTCCCTTCATACACAGAATGAATTGGTTTCTGTAAAGCGCCATCAGAATGTACAGTAGGCAATATATGCTGAGGAATTTTTTCTGCAGAATGGACCAGATGATCCTGGCGCAGGTCCTTCTGTCGAACAAATTGCTCATATCCTTGCCTTTGATACTGAGAAAGAAGCGACATAGCATGAAGAGCTCTGATGGAAGGGTCATAATAATTATAATCTTTTTCTTACAACTTTAATACATGGGCTGCAACACACTTGCACAGCTTTAAACACTGCAAACACTTTCAGAACACTCTTCACACCCAAGATCACAGTAGCTCTGATACCATGTTGAGAAAACAGAGCACAGAGGAAACACACAGCAAAACAGGGCACATAAGAAACACAAATGGAGAGAAACAGAGAGGATCCTCTATTGATCACAGTGATGATCAGATAAAGATCTGATAATGAAACCATTACAGCTGCCTCATTAAATAGAGGTTTTTAGAATGGTCCAGAAGTATGAGAACATTCTGGATTTGTGTGGACAATGTTTGGTGAAGCTGGAAGTTTCTAGTGGCAGTGATCGGCGTCGGCAGTGGTAGTTGGACCATAATTAATTTATTTTCCAACACAAATGCCCTTCTCCAGGTTTTGAACGGATAGACCCGAATGATGCCACAAAGGGATGCAGGAGGCAGCAGGATATAGCACGATGTCCCAACAACCATAGTATGGTTCAACTGGATCATACAAAATTCTTATCTTATCCTCCAGAGTCAGAAATAAATTTTGAGATATATTACTTCAGTTATGTTGATTGTTGGACGAACTGCCGGAGAGATCCGAACTGCATTGCCCCTACACTCATGGCTGATGGTTCAGGCACTTGCAGGGAGAAGAACAACAACTTACCAGTGCATATGAAACGGCAAGTATTGCATCCGCTTCTTATGTAAAGGTATGCGGTCAAGGGCAGCCTCTAATTGTACCTCCTGCAGTCAGTATTGCAAATGCTTCCAAAGTCCCTGCCATAGGGATCGTGTTATTAATTACAATATTGTGTTTTAAACTTATTACGCCGTAGGCGTTTCCTTTGAAAGGCCTCGGGCAGAATTTACCGATCAACGGTTGCAGTTGCAGGAGAGGCAAATGACTGCCATTGAGGTAATCCTTGCCGTTGGCTAAAAAATAAGGAAAAGCGGTGCCCAGGCTATTTTGTCTTTGGCCATGTCATTGATCATAAGATTGTTCTGGAACCATCTCTGCTGTAGTGGTCTTTGGCCACGTCATTTTTGATGATCATAGGATTGTTCTGGAATCGTCAGTGCTTTAGTGCAATCCTTCCGAACCTCACTTTCCGGATGCTAGCGAGGTCTTCGTTTAATG
>MU224198.1:3096559-3126003 GCA_018584345.1 Thuja plicata
TTTCACAATATTTCTACAAAATATTTGTCATTGAAAACATCATAAATTGAAATCAAATATCTCATTGCAAGATAATACATATTATAATACGGCGTACCCATTGCACACTAAAGTGTGATTGCTAGTTTTAATGATTCAGGGTTAGTAATTAGATGTTACGTCAGTCAGGTTTGTATTAGTTGGAAGTTAGTTTTCTCAAATCAGTTTTATATTACTTTGGAATTAAGTTTTTGTTAATATAGTTTGAAAAGGTTTTCGTATTTTATTAAGTATTTCAAAGTCTTGTAGATGGAGTTTATATAATATTTTATATAAGTATTAATGTATTGTAAGGTTGGAGTTTGTGGAAGGAAGCTTTCTAAAATATTTTAGCGGGTGTTGTGGAGAATGCTTAAAGAGTTTGTAAGTATGAGATCTCATGACTTTTTTAATAATAAACATCTATGTTGTTAAACCTAAGTGTTGATTCTAAAGTATTTCAAAGGGTGCTACTAAGATTTTATAAGATTATAGGTGTTATGATAAATTTTGAAGTGTAATTTACACATGCAAATTTGCTAATAGTCTCATAAATAGTATTGTTTTTCATATTCAATTCAACAAAACATATAAATATAAAATGAAAAGATAATAATAATTAAAGACATTTATAAACTTTATAAGGTTGACAAATAGAGAAAAAAAATTCTTAAGCTAATAGAAGCTCATCATATCATATCTATCTTTAGTTATACTTAATTTTTAATTTTTATTAGAATATTAAAATTAAGTTAATTAGTTGCTAATGTTTATATGGAAAGCATATCTCACTCGAAAAATATATGTTTTCTTTTATTACACAAAATATTTTTTTAAATATGTAAAGTTTGGAAAATTGAAATGACAAATAATCATTTTTTGAGCGAGTCTTAATTTTTTTTTATTAAAGAATCAAATGATCTATTTATATATGCTTAAATTTAAATTAGCATTTGTATTCTTAGGATGTGTAAGGGATGGACATATAAGAAAATTTAGAGAATATTTTGCTTTAGGAGGACAACTATCTCAAAGATTTCAATTTTGTATCGATCAAGATGGTAGAAGCATGTATAAGATTAAGAGGAGATACAACAACATTGTGCCATATTTTTTTGAAATTAATGGACTATCACCACAAGGTAGACGTATTTCACTTTAGAATGATGTTTCTCAAGCTAGTTAATAGAAAAAAGGATTTCATTGTCTCAAATTCAACAGAGCAATGAAACTTTGGACTGTCTCTTTTAGACTTGATGTTACTTTGATGTTGCGTTCGGGCCCTTTTCGGCTTTATCTAATCAAAATAGAGCAAGGAAACTAGTTATAGTCTCTTGAGTGTTTATTACAAGCACATTTGATGTTGGGGTATGCATTGAAAATACGCTGTACAAAATATGCTCATTTGAATCTTAAAATTTATCATGACATTTGTGCATTGCACATACATCTATATGTTGTGCTCTAGCCAATTTCTTCCAAATTTTAAATTGCAAGTTCCTACTATTTCATGTTCTCCATCGATGAAGTTGGAATTATAAAATCTTTATCATGAACTTGGTCATAAATGTATTGGGCATATGCGTAAGTGTGGAACTAGCACATGGTGCAATTTGTGACATTCACACGTGTATAAGGCCACATAAAGTTTTATAGAATTCATAGGTTTTGATGGAGGTTCCTTTCTCCTATAAGGCACACACTTCACAAATATTCATATGACTCATGTCCTTTGTTGGAACTATATTTGGTTTTTTGAGTCCCATTAAAATTTTGGGTTATGTTGTCAAGTTTTGTGTGTCTTGATTCCTCTTAGTGTCAAGTATACCTGTAATTTTTGAAAAAATTTATATACAAAGGGGAAATTGAGTTTTGAGGAGGTTTTTGAATGGCATAAATCCTACAAGTTTTATTTTTCAAACCCTTGGTGGTAAAACCCTAAGCCTTGTTAAATCATTCCAAATAAGAAAAACCTTGAGCCCTCAAAACCTGTTCTATTTTTGAGTTACTTAATGGGTTACTTAAGACATATTAATCCATGTGTCTCATTTTCATGTCCGAACGGGGCCACTTTACCACTTAAACTGTTAGGTTTAATATTTCCTAAGTCGGCCGAGTTCCTTTTTATTTTCCCTAAGTCCTAAGTTACTCGTGCACCTTATTACCTTTTACACCTGACATGCAAGTTGTCTTAATCTAACAATGGGCGCTATCCCTTAAAGCGTAAAATGTAGATCTTTATTAGTTAAGGCACCGTGCCTGAGTGACTCGTGGTGGATGGCGGGTCCAGTATATGTTTAAGGCTTAAGGTAAAGTGCAGAGAAGTGTTATTCTATCCGACATTTAGCGTTGTTCCTTGATCAAGAGATGTGGTGATCATATCCTTCAAGGCATCATTTCGTAGTGATGCGTGACTACTGTCAGATCTGAGGGCCCGTTTAAAAGGAAGTAATGCGTGGTCAAGTGGTTGATGATCGTGTGGCTGGCGTAAACCCTCATCAGAAAGATGTTGATCTAGCCTTTAAGGCATCACACCTTCGTGCAACATGTCCCAAGTGGGTCTGGCTCTATGTAAAGAAAGTATGCTAAAAAATAGTTTAGATCCGATCATATCAACAACAAGCGTATTCCCTTTAAGGCGGAGATGCAGATCTTTATGCTTCAAGACATTGCACCTGACTACCACGTGTTAATTGGTTAGGATTTCGAATAAGTTAAAGAACTGTCAGATCAAATTTAATCCAATGGCTAGCGCATTTCCTCAGGCAGAGAGATGAAGATAGTTAGTGATTAAGGCATCATGCCCAAGTGACATGTGGCAAGTAATGACGTCATAGCTTTGGGTTTTCAAAAGGTGATTAAAGGACATCATGTTTGAAAAGAATCTATGGCAGGCGTAAAGCTTTGATCACGAAGATGAAGATATTTAATGATCAAGGGATCGTGTTGGGATGCCACATGTCCCAGTCAGTTAGTGGGAAATACAGTCACTAAGAGAAGGATAAAGTTAATATGAAGTCAAGTTTTATTTAATCGGACGACGCGCATGAAGCTTTGAAAGAAAAGTGATCAAGATCTACCTTTCAAGGGATCGCGCTGTAGTGACACATAGATAAGTGATGGGACCCTGCCGGAGGTAAAGGAATGTAAAGCATTGTCAACTCTAAAAGGATCTAACGGTAGGTGTAAAGCCTTAGGCGAAAAGTGATCAAAATTTAGTCATTAAGGCATTGCGCCTTGTTGACACATGTCCAAACTGATCAAATTTGTCGTTAGCTCCTGCTAGCTGTAGGATTTGAGAGGAAAGTGTTAAGATCAACGACTATGTTTTAAACTAGTGAAATAAAGTTTCTGAACCATTAGGTCGTGAAAGTTCAAATCAGGCAGAAGTAATGGCGGAATGTATGGTTGTCTCAACTAAAATTAAATGCTAGGAAGTGGTGGGATTGTCTATATGATCATTCAATCAAGTTTTTGAATGCCATAATTACCGAAGTGAGTGAAGCAAAGCCGAATTACAGTGATCTTTGTCTGATTTTCAACTTGTGCAAACGGGTAAGTTGCTCTGTTGCTCCATTCTGAAGTATTGAACTTGCTTTTCAGTAAGGTTTTGATATTATAAAGGGAGTAGGAATTGTGTGAAATTGAAGCTTTCTAAATTAAAACCCTAAGTTAGAAATGACACCCAGAAGAGAGGTCACTGGAAAAATAGACTACTACGAAAGAAATGTTTGTGATGATCTTCTGCAACAACTGGTGAGATCAACAAATGATACCACCAAACTTAAAGAAATGGTTCCAAAACACCCTCGTTTAAAAATTGGGGAGGGTTTATATGATAGCGGTGGATGGGTTAGGGAAGCGAATATCAATATGCCTGGTTTAGGATTATTTAAAGTGGCTTTCAGCCAGAGAAATGCATTTGCACCTAACAACAACATATGACAATTTGATGTGGGTAAATTGGTAGTCCCTAGAGTTATTATGGACATTGATTTGTTGATCTGGATAGAAGAAACATATGATAGTGTATCCATGGTGATAAGAGACAAAAATGGACAGGTATTAATAAATATCAAAGCCGAGGAAATAAGAGAATTTTTTCAATTAAACGATCCTCATATTCAAATGGACCAAATTGATTTTGATCAATTCAAGGAGGTATATATTTCCCAAAGAAACTATCTCATAGGTGGACCCTTGAAAGAATTCTTCAACAAGGTAGGGGATTTTATTGTACTAGGACCTAATACACCTGAACCACTCAAATTTGATTATTTTACCCCTAAAGCAAAAGGTGTATACATTTCCCTAAGCCAAATCTTTGGAGACGAAGAAAAGGAGATGACGATTCATTACATGTTTATGATGGTACAAATCCTCCATCCTCATCTGGCCATCATTGTTGACTTTGCTTCATATGTTGTTGATTTGATCCACCATGGTTTAGTAGGCATCAAGAATGAAAAGGTATCCAAACCCTTTGGTTGGTATTTGATGTTAATGCATATGTTCCTATTTAAGGGTGCTGATTATTTTGAAAAGGAGATGGATCTAATGAAGGTCAAGGATGATGAAGAGATGTATGTCCAATTATGGAGTATAGAGATGTCATGTGATAGGAAAGATTCTAGTTTCATCACTTTTGATAGGTGTTTTGCTTCTAGGCTTAGGGCCTTGTTATATTCTCATAATCCTAGGATCCATCCATCTTTGTTGAATTTAGTGAGGCCAAAAAAATATTCTTGAAGCATTACTATAGTACATAATTGGGGTGATGTAATTATATACCCTGTTTGAATAGCTTTTAGAGTTTATGGTTTCAGAGGTGTTCCAAATATACTTCCATATCAGGTCCCTCTCAAAATAGGCATTGCAGAGATAATCAGACAGATTGGTGGACTGCAAGAGGAAGCATTGATAGGAAGAGGAAAGGGAACCATCTTTCCTACTATCACAATTGTACATCAATTCATTATAACAAAGGGAGGATGGAAGCATCTGCAAAAGTATTTTGAGCCTTATCATTTGACAACTTCAGTGGTAAGATGTGCTGACCCTGAGGGGTTTATAACTGATATGTTTAGAAAGAGGACCAAGTGCTTGGTGTTAGATCACCAATTTAATTTTCCTAAGGATATTATCATAAATGAGTTCAATTTACAGGAGCAATAAATTAAGAAGGAAAAGTGGTTGGTCTACAAGATGACCCTAGATCTTGTGCATCATTTTGATAAAGCGTATGATCCTTTAAAGGAATTACAGCCTTGGGCGAAGAAAATAGATTCATTGGTGACAATGTTTGAAGACATCATGCAAGCTTTGAATCAAAAGAAAGAAATGGTCATAAGAGAAGAGCCAAAGAGGGCTAAAGAAATTTTGAACAAATCCATACCTGCTAGAGGTATTCCACCAAGCAAGTATGTCGTGCAACAAAAGAAAGGATATAGCATGGTGTTGCCAAGAGAAGAGGTAACCTCCACTTAAAAAGGAAAGAGACCAATGGAATTGGATTCACAGTCATTGCCATACCCTAAGAGGCAAAGGATAGAAGAGGAAGGACAACAACTAGAAATTCTTTACTCCCCTTCCCAATCTCCATTACACATGGATGAGAAATCAATTGCTTAACAATTATTGTAGATGGGAGATGCAGGGCAAATTTTTGTAACATCCCAGGAGATGCAAGAAGGGATGCCAGAGGCTCCCAAACATATGGAAATGGATTTGACAGTTGCTAAATTTGCTAGTAAGGAACTAAATCCCATCACAAAACAAGCTAGTGATAATTTTTTATGAGATGATAACTTTGTGAAAGCTAGGGCATTTGTTCATTTCTTGTGGAGAGTTCATACTGATGAATTCAAAGAGAAATGTCAGAAAAGACAAGAGAACCATCCTACAGAGATAAGACTGAGATTGAGGATGAATTCAAACAAGAAATTTTGTCCAAGTTTGAGAAGATCACCCCTAAAGAGGGAAGAGAATTAGTTAAAAAGGAAGGAGTCCTTATCCTTCCAGAGTGAGATATAATTGATGCTATAGTATTTGATGCAATCAGAAAAGAAACAAAAACCATGCATGCCACAGATGAAGAAGATCAACAAGCACACATGCGAGTAAAGTATAGTGAAGATCATGTTGCATTGGTAATGTGGTCACTAATGAAGAGAGAAAACAAGAAAATGGATGGAGGTGCTCAGGATGAGCATTCGGGGAGCTTGTTAGTAAGAAGAGTTGCAGAAACTACATGGGTAGAAGCAGCATGCATAACATTGGATTCTGCAAAGTTTGGTCTAAAGGTAGTAGAGAGGTAAGAGGAAGAAATTAAAATCCTAAGAATCAAGTTGGAAATAGTCCTAAAGGCTTATAATGATGAAAGGATGAATTCCTTGGAGGAGGATAGAAAAATTGCCCAATTGGGAGGACAACAACCAGTCCAAACATCTCCACAGAGGATGATCACATGAGACCCAAATAATCCATCTTCCTCTAGTCCTATCATTGAACTCCCTCCTTCTCCTATGCCATTTGGCCCTACTACACAGGAAGATTTGAATTTTGAAAAGGATAAACTAGTAGATGAAAGGACTAGACTAGAAGGGGTGAGCAAAAGATGGGATGAAGAAAGTACAAAGTTTCATGAGGCACAAACATGGGTGTAGAAAAGATACGAGGATAAGATAAGAACCACAATCATGCATTATGCTGATGATCTGGACCCAACCTCTATTTACTTAGGTGGTAAGAAAATTATGAGCATACTGAATTCTTTCAATGAGGACAAAGACAAATGGGATCAAATTATGCAAAGGTGGAAAGGAAAGAAAGAAGAACTGAAATCTTTTTATTCCTTATCTAAGAAGGAAGATAATATTGACATTGTGTTGAATGCCACTCACAAGTGCCTCAAAAATTTAATTGATTTGGATATAAGGAGAAGTATTATCCTTAAAAAGGCTGAGACTTTAAGAAAAAAGTATTCAAAAACTTGTTATGAGATATTCCCTAATTTATTCAGGAAAAATAGTAAGATAAAAAGGGAAGCCTGGTGGATGAATGAGATGGGCGAAGAACTGTCAACAGGACTAACAACATTATCAGTTTAGAGAACACACATTTGTTTTTTTCAAAATGTTGAAACCATTGAAAAGGCCAAACTATACTTTGGGTTTTGGAAAAAATAAATTGATCAGATGAAGGCCAACTGGGATGAATTGAGCAACTAGAAAGATAAAGTCATCAAATTCCCTTGGCCAAGTTATGAGGTGTTCACTTCATGGAAGAAAAAGTTTAATGCAAGTACTCAAGACGAAAAGGATAATGTCTGATATCCAACAGAAGGTAACTCCTCCAATATTTTCAGAATGAACAAGTGGATTCCAAAGATATGTACATCTGAAGACCAAGGCAACGAACTCCATGTGGCAAGCTCTGCAAAAATTTGATGTAGTTGCAAAGATCAAGCGGTCAGAAGAAAAAAGGCTTTAAAAAATCTTGTAACATAGTGGTTATCACTTTTCTTTTTTGTTTGTCTCTTATGAGTCATGTTTTGTCTTATTTCCTAACCATCTGAAGCTTGTTGCATCCTACCTTTTTCAGGATTCAAGATGGCTAGTGAAAATCTATATATCAAGTTGTAAAATATTGTAAACGATGGTGGATTCACAAGTGCGAGGAAGACTTCTAAATTTTGTCTAGTTTCAAGCTTTTTGTTATTCTGAATGTACTAAGTAGAAATATTTTAATAAAATACAATGGAAGTTCATGTTTCACATCTTTGATGTCTTCTTGTATTTGTGTTTATATTCTTGTATGTTTAATATGTAAGGCATTTTAAATATACTAATTACAAGGTAACTGTGAGATTATTTGTGAGTTTCTTTCAAGGAGGGAGTAAATCGTATAAGTAGTTCCAGAGGGATAAATATTAGTGTAAGAATCTAATACATGGGTGTGGGAATGAGAAGGTGCTTTGTAAGGCATCTCATTTGATTTTCATGTGTGTTTCCATTTAGAAATTTCTGTAAATGTATATTTCAATTTACTCTTTGCCCTGGATTAGGCACTGGTCTAGACTTTGATTAGTAGTTATCATCATCAAACTTAAATCTAAACAATCCTTTATATTTCTGTTATTAAGAACATTGATGTCTATCATTTGTATCTGAAGAGTGCAAGTAATCTTGTTGATTCCTTGAAGAGTGAATCATTAGGTCAGCCTGCCTGAGTTAATAACTTTAAGAGAAGAAGGATGAGAATCCTTATCAAAATTGTAATTTTTATTGTTAAATGCATCCTTTTGTTTATAAGATTTTGCATAAGAATAGTACTTAGCATCTGCAGGATTTGTTATCAATTTTTGTAATATATACCATTAACAAGTCAGTTTAGAATCAAGATCCATTGGCATATCTATTGAAGAAGCAATAAATAGGGATAAGGTACACCCGCCTGAGCCTCTGAGCTCAAAGACCAAAAGGATTTAATCCTTGTTAATTAGACTTTTACTTGTGTGAATCAAAAGTCAGGAAGATAAGGGTCAAGCATAAGTGCAATAGTGAGATTCTACAAGAAAGAGCTCTAACACCCTTCACCACTCTTCATAATGATTGTTGATGCACTTTACCAGTCTTCATTTTGACTACAAACACCCTTGAATTCTACATTTTCTTCCATCAATTTTGGTTATGAAAGCTCTTATTTGGATATAACGCCTGTCATATAGTTCTTTTTTGTCATAAAGAGGTATTCAATAGTTTAATAACTGTCAAATGATCTGATGAAAGTATGTAAAATTTCATCGTAGGAAATTATGGATATATTTCCTACACCTTGTAATGTTGGATACACCTTTTACACCATCTTAGAACCTTGAATTCATACTACATATTAAAATACATTGAAAAACTTGACCGTTTTTAAGGAAACATGAATTAAAATGAATAATGAAGATTACCAATTTTTGAGGCATTCCATCATGTGTATGATATTGAACAAAGAGATAATCGACTTGAAAGAACTATAAGAGTCATTTCACATACTTGTTAAAAGTATTTTTTTATCAATAATCTTGCATGCATTATCATGTCTTCAAAGGTATAGACACCATTTTCTTCCTTCATGAGATATGGCACATACCAAGTTAGTTTAAAACCTATAAAATATCTTTGACTGAAAATAGAACCCTAAACCCACATGAGACTCCAACAACTTAGACTCTTTTTCAAACTATGACTCATTCCAAAACATTTCCCATGAGATTTTAAGAAACATTACCTTAATGATTTAACATAATGTGACATAGCACTTGAGATTTGAAGTATTAAAATGATACTTTAAAGATTTTAAAAAAAAAACTCAAAACATTTATTAAAGAGCCTATAATACACGTTAATATAATAAATGACTATCAAACACTTTAAAAGATTTTAATCATATTATTTTCATCCAAAAGACAAAAAATAAGTCAATACTTACCAATAAATTGCAATTAATATCACACCCCTTTCCATAATGAGATGGATAATAGAACATGGATATCTAGCTAGAAGCCAAACTATTATTGTTTCTTGCTATCACTCCCCATCTATTGCATTTATATACTAGGTGTAATTTTGTAGCTACAACTTAAGTATGTGTTTAAACCTACTCTAATTTAATGTTATACATCACTCAATTGATATTGAGTGACAAGTTTCTAATTTATGAGCATAGACACCAAGTGAGTTTCAACATCTCTTCCAAATCTATGGTGGAATTGTTGGACCTAGAAATATATGAATAAAGCACTAGTGAAAAAAAATCTTTTGGGACGTTTAAGTCACTGTTATTCTTTGTGGTTCCTATTCATAGTCTTCCAATCAAGAGAAGAGCCTCCTTGACTAATAATTCTTCTACTAATGCTTAGAAACTAGTTATTCTTATGAGTGACCCTACCATGTAGATCAAGTGAGATGCAAGGTAAAAAAAAAAGTGACATATCTCTAAAAACAAGTAGTGGATTTCTTTGCCTTGAATAGTGCTTTAGCATCAATATAGCTAGCTTTAAGTTGTAATATAAATTAGAAAGATTTTTCTCATATTTGAAACATCTTGATCAATAATCTAGAATTTAAAGACAACATGTTTAAAAAATCTTTGTTTAGAATGGGGAAGTCTCAGTGCTTAACCTCTATGAGCATCACCTAGATGCAATGAGTTAAGATTTCCATTCATTCTCATGAGAGATGGGTTCTTGTGAACCACTACTCATGAAACATGGGTCAACGAATTTGACTCAAAAACTACAGAGTTGAATCCTAATAGCAATATCACAATTAAACTTGTTGTGGAAAATATATCCTACTTATCAATAAAACATTTTGTTCATAAACCCTATAAAAGATAGTTATTTGAAATGTTATATAATTTTTAAAAACTAAATTATTTTTATATATAAAATGATATCTTAAAATATTTAAAAATAATTAATATAAATCATATTAAAAAATGAAAATAAGCTAATTTATATAAGATAAGATAAATTTATTAATGTCCAACGAAAGACCAACAAGGGTCTATGGGACAGGACACAAACAACCAAAAAGCAAGAAACCAGCGAACCACCAAAGAGTGGTCGAGGGAATATGCTAAAAGAACAAGGAACCAAACAAGAAGAAGCAGAGAAAAAAGAACCACCAGGGCAAGTACTAGGGGTCCTTCCCGAGCGGAAAGAAATCCAACACAAAAGGATAGTGACCCGGAAGAATATGGGTATGGAGTCGTACCCATGATCTGCTGGTGGTATTTCATTGATGAGTAGAAGCATTGTGAGGTCTCACGGATCTGGAGTGACAAATGGTGGAGGCACATGAGGGTCGCTACACACCCCGAGCCGGGGGCGAGGGTGAGAAGAAATCCGTAATGAGCTGCTCGGTGACCAGCTTCTAGGGAAATAGAAGTTGCAAGGTATGGTCACGGAGCCGAAGTGTCTCCCGTAAATAGAGTGCCAAACATCTCTGGTCAGAGTAACAAAAGAAGGAAGTCAAGGAGCTCCATTCTCTGAAAAGCAATAGAATCTCCCTCTGATCTCATAGTATATAGGGCAGCAGAAAATGAAGTGTGCCTCGGTCTCAATCTCAAACAATGTGCATAAACTGCAAATGGGATCCTCTTTGTCAATGTGATGATCAGTCTATGCTTGCAGGTGGTGAGAGCCGACTCTGAACAATCCCAGTGCGATCCGGAGAGTATGGCACCAATGCTGTGATAAATATCTGGTTCGAATGATGATCTCATCCTGGATGTGTAAGAAGTGCTTAGCATAAAAATCCATCATTGATCGTAAGTCCCCACTAGGGTTGGTCGAGGTCGAGATGATTTACTGCCTATAGATTTCAAGTCTGACATGCTCATTCAACTCTTGTCTGGAGGGGAGAAGATGAGCCGGAGCGTCCAAACAAAGCTGAAATGGGGGTAGGCAATCAATATCAATCCCGATGGAACCCAAAAGGGAAGTGGTTTGAGCATACCAGCAAAGAGCTCTAGAGGAGGTGTCAAATCTAGCCAGCTCAACAAAAGAGCAATAGGCAAGGTAAGAGTATCTACTCCAGCCATCTGAAGAGTCTACGAAGCAACGTAGGCAGTGAAGAAACCAAACCAGGTCAAAGATGGCTCCCAACCTAAAGGGATGAGCCCCGAACTCAGCCAGGATGATGTTGTGGGAGGTGGTACGATGACATCTGATGATACACTGAAGGAGGAGAGTCTATATACGTTCAATAGAGGCCCAGTCAAAATCAAGGAGAGATGGTCCCCAAACAACATAGTCATAGAGTACAGTAGGTCTAACCAGAGAATCCAGGAAGGATAACTTGGATGAGGTGTCCTGAAAGTGGTGTCTAAAGCACTATCTCTCAATCAAGGCGAGGGAATCCATCCCTTTTCTGATTCTGGGCTGAATAGCAAGTCTCAAACTGAAGCAAGGATTGGAAAACTTAACCCCGAGGTATATAAGAAACACAACTAGAAGGTAAGTCAAAGTTCGAAACCTAGAAGGAAAACATAACATTTAATTCTAGATTATAGACGTTTAATTTGACCTAACGTAATATTTTTTAAATCATCCATGCCACCTACCAGTAGTTGTAGTTCTCAGCGAGACTTTATCCATATTCTATTGTAGCATGGGAAAATTTTGTATAAATATAATCATTAAATGTTATTAGTCACGCGAAGATTACAATTTTTCAACTAATAAAAACATATAATTTGTTTTTTATATTTCAAATTCAAAAATACATATTTATTTTACGTTTTGCTTTGAGTGTAGAAAAAATCTTCAGTCAAGTCAATGGAGGATCGAGCTCGTATTGCTTGTTCGAATGTCACAATTGCGGGATATTAAAATATTACGACCAAAGACCAAACATTATATATGACAGGAGGGATGTTGATTAAGATATGTCCCCTTAATGTTTTTGATTAAGGAAAACAGGCTTTGATGGGTACCTTAAACCCTACAGAAGAAAGTAAAATAACCTAGAGCATATAATCGTTAAGTAAAAACCAAAATGAAATAGGCAGACCTAACAAAACAGTCCCAGAAAAAATAGAAAGCCAGGGACAAACACCCAAAAAGACTAGGAACATAGAACCAGGGGTGCGAATCAGGCAATGTCTCTGAGAATCTCAACAACCCGTATCTCCAGCTCGGTCATTCTACCCGTAGCTTCTTTTAGGTTGGCCAGCTCTTTGTCAGCTTCCTGGTTTTCCATCTTCTTGGCGGCCTCTCTTGTCCTCTTCTTATTTCCTTCTTATGGAAGCTTCTCCTTGTCACTATTCAGCGGCCAATCCTCCTTATTTCCTCTTTGTTCTTCAAATTTGTCGATGATCACCTTAATATTATCATTTGAAGCCTTAAGTATATTGTAGATTTGCTCAGCAATTTTAACCATTAAGGATTCAATGCTTTCGACCCATTGCTTTAGTTCGGTCACTCTGCTATCCAGCTCCCTGTCCTCCGCAATGTTCTTGTTGTTGTTAATTATGTTATCTTTCTCCATCCTGTCCATTCTTTTTTTTAGCTCATAGATTTCATAGTAGGTCCATTTCGTTGTTCTGTAGCTATCAATGGCACTATTTTTTGCATTGTTCAACACATCCATTTGAGGATCCTCCCTCGCATTGTCGCTAAAAATCACCAGAGCAAGATCAATTAACTCTTCCATCTGAATTCTGCCCTCCTTATTTTCCTTAACCAAAGTCCTAACCATTTCTCTCTTTATCCCCATTTTAGCAGAGACCGTGTCAAAATTCCTCCAAACGACCTTCTTGTTTTTGCCTGTAATGTTGCAGGTGTAATGATCTTCTCCATACTCCGCAAAACCTTGGCTCTGAACATCCTCCTCATTCCCCTTCCCCTGACTATCCTCTTTCTCGTCTCTCTCCTCTTGTGTTTTTTCCTGATTGTCCTACCTCTCCTCCTGGGTTTCCACCTTTATCTGATTCCCTCTTTATATGTCCCCTTAATGTTATATATGCTTCTATCATCTTGATTGATACAAAATTGAAAACTTTGAGATAGTTGTCCTAGTGAAGCAAGATGTTCATCCTAAGAATAAAATGTTAATTTAAACTTAAGCTTATATCAGTAGATCATTTCACTATTTAATAGAAATAAATTGAAACTCATCTAAAATTAATTTATTTTACAATTTAATTTTCCAAACTTTATTTTACGTATTTAAGCATATTTGAAAAAATATTTTTAATAATGAAATAAAAAATCTAAATAAATATTATTAACTAATTATTTTAATCAACACATTCATATTTAATAACGTATTTATAATATTCTAAAGAAAAATAAATATACATAAAGAGATATGACATAATGAACTTCTCTATGAGAGATAATTCAAGGTGGGCATAAAGGGTAGGTGATTCAAAGACTGAAACCCTGGATTCCATGTAAGCCGCATGAATTATTTTTGTAGAGTAGGATTTCATAAAATAGTAAAATTATGTTAGAGAATAAAATGGAATCTTGTAGATTTTAAATTTAAGTGGTAGGGGGTTTGGAGAACTATTTTTATGAGGTAGAAAAATATGGAACAAGATTGATTAGTTTATTTTAGAATATAAAAAATTTTAATTTGTAGTTTGTAATTTTAAGAGTGTATTCTTACATCAATTTAAGAATTATTATTATTATTTCTTATAGGTAAGAGGCGGAGGCCATATAATTTATTAATTAATATATTTTTTTAAAGATGGAGGGAAGAAAACCTCCAATCGAGCTCAGGATCTAGAAATTTAAAATACAATTCGCAAAAGTGTTTGCGATTTTAGAGGGCATACCCTCCTATACAAAACAAAATCTTCCCCTTTTGGAGGATCTTTTAATTTAATTTAAGAATTTTTTATTTATTTTTTGTTATTTTTCAATGTTCTAAAGATTTTAGATCTCTTAAATTATTATTAGTTATTAATTTTTTATTTATATGTTTTGTCAAATTGAATATAAAAATCAATAGAATTTATGAAACTAGCTCCACTGCTCTCTGTGCAAACATTCCTTGAATGACTATAGCAACAATACATAATATTGGGATTGCCATAATTTGATGCTTGATGGGGGCTAGCAGATTATTTTGTGTGCATTTCCAAGCTACCAATACTTGTTTGATCCTCCTCCTTTTATATCTGGGATTGACTATACATGTTTGGTCTTTGGTCGTAATGTTATATATGCTTCTATCAATCAAGTTTTCAAAACCCTCCTCTCAAAAGACCCTAACCTTTATGTTCAGGACTAGGAGAATATCTTAATCAACATCCCTCATGTCATATCAGATCATCATAATAAAGCCATGTGTGCTATTCCTAACATGGAGGAAGTGAAAAAAGCCCTGGACTCTCTTCTAGGGGACAAGGCCCCTAGCCCCGACGGCTTTCCCATGTTTTTCTTCCACAGGTTCTGGGATACTGTTAAATATGATTTGGTCAAAGTTGTGCAGGAATTCTTTGGGTCCAGAAATTTGCTTAAAGAACTTAACGCCACCTTCCTTGTGCTTATTCTGAAAGTCTTGGGGGCGGATTCCATGGATCTTTTCAGACCTATCAGCTTATGCAATTCGTTCTACAAGATCATCTCTAAGGTCATCACAATCAGGATTCTTCATTTTATCCCCCTCATAATAGCTCAACAACAGTCTGGCTTTGTCCGAGGGCGACAAATCCTGGACTCCATTATGGCGGTGCACGAAGTGATTCATTCCTTAGAAGTTGGGAATCGGGAGGGTTTCCTTCTCAATATTGATTTTTCTAAAGCTTATGACAGAGTGGACTAGTCCCTCCTCATGAAAGTGTTGCGAGCTTTTGGCCTTAATGACAAAGTCTATACCATCATTAACCAGCTTATCTCTTCTCCTTCCTTCTTGGTCCTGGTTAATGGTTCACCCTCGGCCTTCTTTAGTGCTTCGCGTGGTCTGAGACAAGGGGACCCCCTGTCCCCTATTCTATTCATTATTTTGGAAGATTGTTTGGGAAGATCAATCTCTGCCCATAAGACTGCTGGGGAGCTGAAAGGCATCAGGTCGTCTTATGGTATCTCCATCTTCTCTCATCAACATTTCATTGATGACACCATTTTAGGAGGGTAAGTGTCTGTGAATGAGGCCAGAGTTGTCAGAAACTTGCTGGACTCCTATACTAGGGCCACTGGCTAGTACATCAATTGGAACAAGAGTTCCTTATACTTCATTCACACCCCTGAGGGAAGACAAAAAAGAATGGAAGATATTTTGGGGTGTGGCATTGGTTCCTTCCCCTCCATCTACTTAGGCCTCCCGCTGCGAGCTAAACCCCTGGAAGAATTTTGAAATAGACTTATTGATAGATTTAATAGAAAATTGGCAGGATGGAAAGGCATTATTCTCAGCCAAGCGAGGAAGATTCAGCTGGTCAATTCTACTCTCCAAAACCTCCCCACCTATGCCCTCAGCCTTTTCTCCATCCCGGCTAAGGTGGCTGATGCCTTGGAAAAAATCCAAGGAAGATTTCGTTGGTCGGGGGCGGAAGAGCACAAGCGCATCCCTCTGATTGCGTGGGACAAAGTTTATCTCCCCAAAAGGGAAGGGGGATTGGGTACCAAAAGGATCAAGCCTTTTAACAAGGTGCTCCAGGCTAAACAGATATGGAGGATCTTCCATGGAAAAGGGGAATGGTAGGATTTCTTCGAGGAGAAATACATGCCCAATGACTCTTTAAGCTTCTTCTTTGAGAATGAGGATATCCCACAAGGTTCTAGTATTTGGAATGGCCTTCTGAAGGCAAAAGATTTGGCCAATTCCAAAGCAAAATGGAAAGTTGGTAACAGCCACAGTATCAGCTTTTGGAATGACAACTGGGTTCTGACCAAACCTCTGAAAGAGATTGATAATTTCAACCAGTGGAAGGAGGACTCCACCATGTTCTATGGTGATAGGGTCTGTGACTACATGGTTGGTAATTCTTGGGTCGACCTGAATTCTATCTCCCCGGAGTTATCTCCCTTACTCAAGGTTCTCAATGCCACTTCTCTCTCCCGAACCAAGATGTTTTGATCTAGGAAGGCACCTCTAATGGATGTTTTACTGTTGCTTCTGCTTATTCTGCTCAATTTAAAACCAAAGCCCAACCTTTCTAGGAGAAAGCCTGGCTCCCTGGTCTCACCCCAAAAATTAATGTTTTTTTTTCTGGCTCTTGCTTCAGAACCGCATTCCTACTATTGATAACCTCATTAAACGTGGTATCCTGATTCTGAATAGGTGTGCTTTATGTCTCTGTCAGGCAGAATCGGTCGATCATCTTTTCATTCACTGTCCCTTTGTTAGCTCTGTCTGGCACTTTGTTCTGGCTTTATTTGGCCTTCATTGGTGTTTCCCTTCCTCTATCAAGCATTTGTTCTACCACTGGACATGGCCTTTCAATAAGACTGCCTTTCAGAAGATCTGGACTTGGGTGTTGCCTCACTTTTGCTGGGGCATCTGGAAAGAATGAAACAACCGTATCTTCAGGGATTGCAGCACTAGCCCAAAAGTCATATATGAAAAAATTCACCATGCTATGTTGGAAAAATTTGTTCTGTGTGGGAACACTAACCCTTTTGCAGGACAAAGAGATGTCGACCCCAAGCAATCTAAGGATGCTAGACGGAGCTGCTACTGGTTCTTTCCTCCAGAAGGCTGGTCTAAGGCCAACTTCGACGGGGCAGTCAAGGGAAACTTGGGCAAAGCGGGTAGTGGTGGAATTATTCAAAAAATTTATGGTCAAGGCATTGATGTTGTTTGCCTCCAGTTGGGTACACAAACCAATCACTTCGCGGAAGCGAACACAACCCTCCATGTGACCAAGTTAGCTCATGACCTAGGGATAAAACATCTTTGGTTAGAAGGCGACTCACTTAACATTATTAATTGTCTTAATAACCTCCATCCACCTTTGTGGACTATCGCTAACATGATAGAGGAGACATGTGACCTCTTCACTTCTTTTGAAAAGGTGCACATTACCCATGTGTTCAGGGAAGGCAACCAATTTGCCAATTGGTTTGCCAACTGGGCGATGTGAAGTGACAAGCATATGTGTTGGCCTTGCGGCGGAGATCTGCCATGTGATGCCTTGGATTTAGTCGATTACGACCGAATCCATGGGAAAGAAGGATACATAAAAATCAATCATGATTGTGAAAGCTTGGATGTGTAATGGCGTCGCCATAAATAGTATGTACAAGACAGGCTGTAAGGGTCATAATAACAATAAAAACTTGCACACTTTCTGGGCGTCCAAAAGTAATGAGATAACTTACAGCTCAAGGCATATCAGTTATGCATTCTGTAAAATCTAGGAGAGCTTAGGTTTTCATAGAGAATTGAGTCTGTTAGCTACCTTGAATCATTCAGTGATGGGAGGGGAAAGACACAGGAGGGAGCCAGCAAAGGATAGCAAAAAATGGAAGAAGCGCACCAAGGTTTGGAACTACCTCCAAAATGGTGGGATTTCAACCTTTATTGAGAGGCTCCATAGCGGAAAGTTGGTTGTTACTAATTTGTTCGTCAAAAACTGGAATGAAGGTAGCATTGAGATTGATGGTAGAAAGCTCATAGTGACCAAAGATGTCATTTCTGCTGTGACAGGGATACCCATTGTTGGGAAAAAATTCTACAGAGATCGAAAGATCTCTGATACTGCTATCAGTAATTTTGAGAGAAACGAGGAGGAGAAGAATGAGCTCATCAAAGTCGGCACCCATTACCTGCCAAAAGGATTGAAAATGTTGTGGCGGTTTGTTCTTCATGCTGTCATCTACTACATTACTCTGGACTCCAGGTTTGATAGAATTCAGACCTATCATTTTGTTCTGCTGAATCACTTTTGCCATGGAATGTTGGTCTCTATCCCTTTTTACTTATATTCTTCCATAAATGATAATATTTACGGGTATAGAGAGAAGGCTATAGCTAATCCAGCCCTGCATGAAGGGAATTTGTTGTTAATCTATGATTAATTTAAAGCCCAAATCCTGGGAAAGGAGATGAGTCAAAAAGAGGAGATAGAGGCCTCAAGTTCAGACTATATCCCCTCAGATACCGAAGACAGCAAAGGTATGCATTCCGAAGAGATAGAGGAATATGACACAAAGAAGATGAACTAGGGGTCGAAGCCTAAGAAGAAAAGTGGCAGTCTGGTTAAAGTTAAAAAAAGAAATGGTTACCCCCAAAAAATAGAGTACCACTGCTATATCCTCTGATGAGGATTATAATGAGAACGAGGAGGGCATGGAATCAGAAGGCGACGAGTACCTGACTAGCAGGAAAGGAAAAAAGAGAAAGCTTTCCATGACTGGGAATTACCCAATCAATAAGGGTAAACATAGGGCGACGAGTGCTGTTAGAAACACCCCGGAGGACAATAATCGCAGAGCTTCCCCTGTCCAAGACAACAACCCTCCTCCACAGACTCAAGACACAGGGAAGGATCAAGCTAACGAGTTTAGTTTGTTACATGGCGGAACAGGGTAGGATAATTGGCTGGAGGGACTTCAATGTTAAGACGGAAAAATGGGTATAACTAGAGAAAGCATTAACTCTAAGGTCCTGGAAGGAGAGGGTGGCAGAATCAAGTTGGACGAGCTCATTGACCTGTCAATGGTGGTGCTCAACGATAATACTAGGGAGTTTGATATTAATATGCTCAACAACACCAGAAACAACATGCTTGACCATTATAGGACTATCAAGTGGCTTTTCCATGAGGTGGAAGACCTAAAAAATAGGGGAAAGGGCATCAACAAGGCCAACAAGGAAATTGACATAGAGGAATAGAGTAACCTGAGCGCCCGGGTCAAGAAGATGGAGGAAAATATGACTAGATTTGAAGCAACCCTAAAGAAGATAGTTGAACAAAGCTACAACACCATGAAAGCTTCTAGGGAGCACACCAATACTTACATTGACAAGCTGCAAGACAATCTTGAGGGGAAGGAAGCGGCTAGAATGGTTGTGGATTCTGATCAAGAGCCCGATCAAGGTCCAGGCAAGAGAACCCGAGCTAGAACCAAGAAGACCAAGGACAAGGAGTTGGAGAAGGAAAACCAGAATATTAAGGACTCGGCGACCAACATGGAGCTGATGGAGGCTGAGGCTGCCACTCTTTTGGTGGACCTTTCTTGAGGTTCCCTAGCTTTTTTTGTTGTCTCTCATTTTTATCTACATTTTTAGATGCTTAGCTTGTTTTTGTGCTCTAGCTTTTTGGCATGTTCTGCCTTTCGATACGTTCTGCTTTAGACTGTTAACTATGTTATCTTTCATTACTTTGTTCTGGGTTTCAGGAACCCTGTAAAACCTGTTTTAATTAATCAAAAACATTAAGGGGACATGTAAGAACATTGTGCCATAGTTGTTTGAAATTAATCCTATCACCACAAGGTAGACATGTTATGATTTAGAATGACGTTTCTCAAGACCGTTAATAGGAAAAAGGATTTCAGTGTCTCCACTTCAACATAGAAAGGAAACTAGTTATAGACTCTCGAGTATCTGTTACAAGTGTGTTTGCATGTTGGGATAGGCATATGATATAAACTGTGTGAAGTATGCTCATATGAATATTGGAATTTATCATGATATTTGTGCACCATGTAGATATTGGTATTTAGGATAAGTCATTAAATATGAATGTGTTGATTAAAATAATTATTTATATTATTAGTTTCATTATTTTTTTAAATATTATTAAATACGCAAAGCAAAGTTTGCAAAATTAAATTGTAAAATAAATAATTTTAAGAATGAGTTTCAATTTATTTATATTAAAGAGTGAAATGATCTCTTGATATAATATTAAATTTGCATTTACATTTTTATTCTTAGGATGTACAAGGGGTGCACATGTAAAGAAATATAGAGAACATCTTGGTTCATTAGGACAACTATCTCAAAGTGTTCAATTTTATATCAATCAAGATGATAGAAGTGTATATAAGAATAAGGGGACATGTAAGAACATTGTGCCATAGTTGTTTAAAATTAATCCTATCATCACAAGGTAGACATGCTACGATCTAGAATGATATTTTTGAAGACCATTATCTAATAGCTTTGATTGATACCCTTCAGGGGAGGGAATTATCAAAAAAATGTCCTCTTGCACATCCCGATGATGGATCACGTAGTGTGATCCGAAATGTTGATGATTAAAAATTCTAGTCAATCTAATCCAGAAACTATAGTAACAACATCATATGGATTGTAGAAATCTAACAACTTTGAATGAAACATTTTGTTCATAAACCCTATAAAATATAAAATGAAAATGAGCTAATTTATATATAAGAAACACAACTAGAAGGTAAGTCAAGTTAGAATTCTAGAAGTACATGATAATATTTCATTCTAGATTATAGACGTCTAATTTGACCTAACGTAATATTTTTAAATCATCCACGCCACCTACCAGTAGTCGTAGATCTCATTGAGACTCTCTCCATATTCTAGTGTAGTCTAGGAGAATTATTGTATAAATATAATCATTAAATTTTTTCGGTCGTGTGAAGATAACAAATTTTTAACTAATTAAAACATATAAATTGTTTTTTATATTTCAAATTCAAAAATTCATATTTACTTTATGTTTTACTCTGACTGTAGCAAAAATATTCAATCAATTGAATCCCATAAATAGGAGGATAGAGCTTGTATTGCTTGTTTGGATGTCATAATTGCAGGGATGCGTCCTTGCCTCCTTTTCTAGGTTGACAATTGAATAACTGCTCATTCCATTCAATCCCAGAGATTAAAATGTAGAATTTTCTACAGCTGTAGTTGTACATCACAATATGGATCTAGCAAAAGAAAAAGAAGATAAACATGCAGATATAAAATCTAGAAGAAAAATAGTGCATGAATAATGATATTTAATTAACCATTGTCTATTACAATCTGCATATCGACGCATGATTTATACAATGCTAAAACTCCCATTTGAAAGAGAAAATTATGGTGAAGGCATAAGCTGATCAAAAGTTTCCTCAGTTAGGCATATACATGTGGAGAGCTTAACTCAAATGATAAACTAGATCATCAATTCTGACAGAATGAAGACTAGCACTAATTACTCCAGATCTAGAAATTACAGAGGGAGAAGATAGATCAATGAGTGTGAGATCGATCCATGAATTATAGAGGTAAGAGAATGTTTTACACTAACACCCCCCC
Source organism: Thuja plicata (assembly GCA_018584345.1). Lineage (NCBI taxonomy): Eukaryota > Viridiplantae > Streptophyta > Pinopsida > Cupressales > Cupressaceae > Thuja > Thuja plicata. Next base: position 3,118,318 of record MU224198.1, read on the forward strand.
TTAAGGCTAACTAAGGAAAGATAAACCTATCAAAAAATAAGAGGGAAGAGGGAAAACCCAGTGGGAACAAACCTCCCCCCCCCCCTCAAAATTNCCCAGTGGGAACAAACCCCCCCCCCCCCCTCAAAATTTACACTAAATCTGCATCTGCATGATAGCTACAATGCTGCAAAATCCTTCACTCCAAGGTCTTGCAGACAGTGAAATGAAAAATAAGACCTATTTGTGCCTCTGCAAAGAAGAGAATGAATGCCAATACATAATGTAGCATAGTGAATGTTGTAGGAGGTTACTCTGCAAAAATGATTTTTCTTCCCTTCGAAAGATAGAAACCTTGTTCTATCAAACTCCTGAATTCCCACTCAAGTGAAATGCGTGAAGGAATCAAGATGAATGGTTCTGGAAAATACTCATGTTTCTCCAATCTGATGCTGAAGTGCTACTTTTCTATACAAGACTCAAGAACAGTGACCACTGAAGGGTGAGATTTATTCAAAAGAGAATCAGGATGTGCCAAGATAGTAGCATGGATTGGCTCAGAGAAAACAAGATAATCCAAACCAAAAGAAGATGCAACTCAATGTGAGATGACATTAGAGAGAAAACAAATGTCCTCTATATTGTTGTCACAAGCAATGAGATATTCAAAAAATAAATGATAAATATCTGATAGGATGATATCTCACTCATCAAGAGGACAAGAATGAACCCGTTGAAGAGAATTTGAAGAAGCCAAGATCTCTATCAAATTGGAAGTTGGAGGTAAACGAATAGCTTCCAATATTGGAGATGTAGAAAGAGGAGCATCTAGAGGAGATGTCTTTGTGTAATCAAGGCAATCAAGATTCTTCCAGTAAACAAGTTCCTCTTCATTGTCGTTGTCATACATAGGATCTTCATCATTATCAAGGGAGAGAAACATGTTTATAGATGGATCATCCAGGAATGGAGGTTCAGTAGGATCTCCATATAATGCCCATAGAATGGCCCAAAGAGTGTGAGGGCACTCAATGTGTGATAGAGCCCATGATGTGTGGTCATCAACACTTAAACCAATTAATCCTAAGACATGATCATTTCTACTTTCCCAAACAGATTTCTGCCAATATGTACTTGGTTCAGGAATAAGCCCATACAATTGTGGCAATAGATTAACCCATCGACAGTGCTTCAAGATTCCATCAAGCCATGACTCATAATTTCCTTCTTCCAAAATGATGACAGATGGATGATATTTTTTCCCATTTTAGCCTTAGACTACCCCCTTCTGGAACTTTATTTTTAGATCATGAATACAAAAAAGAAGTTAAAAAACACACCCTCAAGACAATGAAAAAATTCATTCTCAGATAGCTCAGATTTTTAATACCTCCAAAATTATTGCTATTCTTCTTCCTTCTAGCAGCCTTAGCTTTGATGCCATGTAGAATTTTCTACACCTGTAGCTGCACATCACAATATAGATCTAGCAAAAGAAAAAGAAGATAAACATGCAGATATAAAATAGAACATAAATAATGATATTCAATTAACCATTGTTCTATTACAATCTGCATATCGATGCATGATTTATACAATCCTAAAACTCTCATTTGAAAGAGAAAATTACGGTGAAGGCATAAGTTGATTAGAAGTTTCCTCAGTTAGGCATATACATGCAGAGAACTTAACACAAATGATAAACTGGGTCACCAATTCTGACAGAACGAAGACTAACACTAATTACTCCAGATCTGAAAATCACAGAGGCAGCGGATAGAGAAACGAGTGTGAGATTAATCCATAAATTACGAAGGTAAGAGAATGTTTTACATTAACATAAAAGAGTATGATCAAAGATCAAACATGTATAGTTAATCCCAGATTCATTTTTACAAATCCTGGAGATATAAAAAGAGGAGGATCAAACAAGTATTGGTAACTTGGAACAACACATCCAATAATCAATTAGCCCCCAGCAAGCATCAAATTATGGCAATCCCAATATCATGTATTGTCACTTTATTTATCCAGGGTATGTTTGCAGAGGGAATAGTAGAGCTAGGGGAAAGCCTTAGGCCCTATGATTCAGCCCAACAACAATCTTGGCAATCCCCAGGCAAGAATATTAGTTTAGAGTTTCACCCAAGTGGAACAGGGGATTCTATGTTTTGGGCATCAGCTTTGCTAACATCGACGATTCAACTCTGGTATGGACCACAGGCTTCAATGGCGGAGTTGAAGTAGGAGAAGGAGGTTCCTTCACTTTACAGAATGATGGCAATCTAGTTTTAAGTAATGGGATAGAAATAGTCCGGGAGACAAACACATACAATCAAGGGGTGGCGTCTGCAGATATGCAAGATGATGGGGACTTTATATACTGCTAAATAACAATTTAGTCATTGTTCGGGATACCTTTGGAAATCCTACTGATAGTCTGGTGATCAATCAGAATCTCACAGTGAATCAAAGCTTGCGATCGGGTCCGTATACATTCACCTTGCAGCCAAGTGGGAATTTTACACTGAAATGGAAGAACTGTTAATAACTTATCTTCAGGCTTTCTAACTTCTAAATATTAGATTAGGTTTTCTTTAGTATTAATTTATTTATTATTATGTTCTGGCAGTTTTGTATAACAGTTTATAACTGTTATTGTTGTCTCTTTTATAAATGTACTTTATTATTCTTGAATACTTAAGTTTTCCACAGGAAATAATAAATACTTTCCATTTTTCAAATATTTCTATTTTGACTTCAATCTTGGGCCAACAGTGGTATCAGAGCATTGGAATAAATCTGTGTGAAGCTTCTAAAGATTGGTGCATTTTTACAAGAACAAAACAAAAACCGATTCAAGTGAAATCAATTTGTTTTTTCTATAAAGATTTCTTCAACTTGATTTCTTTGCTAAAATTTGGCAAGATAATTTCAGTAGTTATTTAAATTTGCAATCAGTGCAAATTGTATTTTTATTTTTGGATTCACAATGCAATCTATTGTTTCATTGATTGGGGAAACATTATCTGGAAAAGATAATTGGATAGAATGGCACAGAAAAGTAGAGAATACTCTTATCTTTAATGATTTATGGTTCAAAATATGTGATGGAAAAACTCATCCTGTAGAACCAAATGATGCTAAAGTAAAAGAAATTTGGGTATATAAAAATTCAAAAGCTTTGGCTTTGATAAGGGCATCTGTTAATGGAGAAGTGTATCGACATATACAAGGATGCACATTTTCCTAGGATGCCCTTGATAAATTAAAATATTTATTTGATTCTCATTCAGAATTAGAGTTTATTCAGTTACAGTTAAAACTATTTAATCTTGAGTTGAAAAATGGCGATGTTATGAGTCTAGCTTCTGAAATTAGAGCCATAAAACAATATGTTGATGTTGCTGGTGGGAAAGTTGATATATATCTCACAGCTTTTATTAAAGCACTTCTTCCAATAGATTCCACATATCTAGAATCTCTTCAAACAAGAAACCAGTTGAAAACTATTACTTTTGATCTATTGGTTGAAAAGTTAGCAGAGCGTGAGAGCATTTGGAAGGAAAATAGATAATGCAAATGAAAATGTTTGTTTTGCTCATTAAGAAAAAACTGTAAATAAAATCTCTTCAAGAGGTGGTTATAGTGATAGAGGAAAAGGTAGAGGTCAATGGAAAAAAAATGATAATCAAAATGATAGACAATTCTTACATTGTAAAAGATGTGGTAGAAAAGGTAGTCATGAAGCACATGAATGCAAGCTCTCTTTTGGATAAGATATAAAGCTTTAAAGAAAACTATTTTAAGCAAAAGGATAAAACCAAAGTTTCTAATGATGATAAACCTTCCGATCATAAAATTTTAGGAGCAGCTCAATTTGCTTGTGATAGTGATGGTGATCAATATGTACTTGTTGTTTCAGAATGTGCATCTAAATCCTCATGGTATGATTCTTGGATTTTAGATACTGGAGCCACACAACATATGACATTCCGACGTGATTACTTTGAAGAATTTTATGAAAGTGATTGTGGTCCAATTTATTTAGCAAATAAATCAAGTCTCAAACCTATTGGAAAATGAGCTATTCAATTTAAGTTGCCTAATCTTCCAGATTTTGTGCTTCACAATGTTTTATTTATTCCTCAATTGCATCGTAATTTATTATCATTAATAATGGTTCGACAACAAGGGTACTCTATTCTATTAAAAGATGGCCAAGTTTTTGTAAGCAAGCAATCTAATAATCAAGTTGTATTGACTGGATGTGAGGAAGGAAGATTATTAAAATCAAATGGCACTTCTGCTCTTTCTAAAAAAATTGCATATCTAACTCAGGAAGGTAGTCTATCTACTAGTATGTTATGGCATGCAAGATTTGGGCATATTTGCTATGATAAAATTAATATCATGAAAAAGAATGTTGTTGATGGTTTGCCTATTTTGCCTAAATCAGTTGAAAAATGTGAAGCATGTATTCTTGCCAAGCAACATAGAAATTATTTCCCCCAGTCCACTTGGAGAGCACAAAGAAAATTGCAGCTTATACATTTTGATTTATGTGGGCCTTTACCAGTAACTTCTATGGGAGGATCTCAGTATTTTATGTTGTTCATTGATGATTACAGTCGCATGACTTGGATTTATTTCTTGCAGAAAAAATCAAAAGATTTTGAAACTTTTAAAAGATTTCGTGTTATGCTTGAAAACCAAGCTCAATCTCAAATTGCTACTCTTCGAATAGACAATGGTGGGGAATTTACTTCTCTAGTTTTTTAAGATTATCTATGCCAAAATGGGATTCAACATCATCTCATTGTACCAGGTACTCCTCAACAAAATGGAGTTGTTGAACGCATGAATAGAACCATCATGAATATGGTTAGAGCAATGTTATATTTTAAAGGAATCAAGTTGCATTTTTGGGCTGAAGCAACAAGAACTGCAGTCTATCTTCGAAATAGATCTCCATCATCTGCACTTCACGAAGCAATTCCATATGAAGTTTGGTTTGGGTATCCTCCTATTCAACATCTTCGATTTTTTGGGTCTACTTGCTATGCTTTAATTCCAAAGGACAAAAGAAGTAAGTTGCATCATCACAGTTTTAAATGTATTTTTCTTGGATATTCTGAATCCTCCAAAGCATATAGGGTGTATGATGAATCTAAAAAGAAATTTATCATTACACGTGATGTTGTATTTTGTGAAACTTCTAAAAGTGCTGAAAATATTGGACGTCAATTACAAAAGCTGGATAAACTTTCAAAATCTTCTCTTTGGATAGAAAATTCATGTGATGGGGGGAACCCAACTTATTTAACCTTGCCTCTAATGGATTCACATGTGGAATCTATACCTCAAACTATCCTCACTCAATCTGATTCGTCTATGAATGAGCAAGAAGAAACTCCCTCAAATAATGAGCTTGAAATTGCAGACCCATTGGCTACTACTGAATCCTCTTTTATGCAACCAAAATCTTCTCATAAGTGGGCCAAACAAGTCCAACAAACTTTGAAAGATTTAAGACTTGATGAAATAGGTAAAACAAGTACAACAAGTTCTTACAAAGCAAGGCTACAGGCTCAATCCAATGTTGTAGATAACCTACAGTCTATTGATGAACTCAATCTCATAAGTGACCTTGAACCAACTTCCTATAATGAAGCTAAAAACATTGCAGTTTGGAGGCACGCTATGCAGGCTGAGTATGATGCACTTTTAAAAAATGGCACATGGGAGTTGATTGATCCACCACTTGGTTGTAAGCCTATTGGCTGCAATTGGATTTTTAGAAATAAATATAAAGATGGTACACTTGAAAAACACAAAGCTCGACTTGCTGCTAAAGGATATGCTCAAAAAGAGGGCATACATTTTGATGAAATGTTTACACCTACAGCAAAATGGACCACCATTCGCGTTTTGTTAAGCATTGCAACTCAAAATGGGTGGAAAATTCATCAAATGGACGTCAAAACCACATTCTTAAATGGTGATCTTAAAGAAATGGTCTATATGACTCAACCTGAAGGGTATGTAGTCAATGGGAAAGAACAGCAAGTATGCAAGCTTATCAAATCATTATATGGTTTGAAACAAGCTCCACAGGCGTGGTATGAAAAACTTACCAAGTATCTCTTGAAGTTGACTTTCAAGCATTTTGAATTTGATGATGCAACATTTTTTGTTAGAAAGATTGATAACATTATTATCTATCTTGTTGTTTATGTGGATGATTTATTTATCACTGGCACTGATGAGCCTAATATTCAATATAGGAAAGAACAATTGAAGCAAGGTTTTGATATGACTGATTTGGGTCATCTTCATTAATATTTAGGTATTGAGATGATTCAAAAACCTCATTCTATTTTTATTACTCAACAAAAATATATTGGTGATCTTTTACATAAGTTTGACATGGCTGATTGCAAGCCCCTTAGAACACCTGTGGAGAAAAATATCAAACTCACATTCGATGACTCCTTAGCATTGGTTGATGCAACTATATATAGGAAACTTGTTGGCAGTTTGATCTATGCTACAACTACTTGTCCAATTATTTCTTTTGTTGTTCTTGAATACTTAACTTTTCCAGAGGAAATAATAAATACTTTCCAGTTTTCAAATATTTCTATTTTGACTTCAATCTTGGGCCAATAAGAACAACATTGCGTACTTGAATGAAGCTAGTCCACTAGCTACCACAACATCTCTCACCAGCCAAGGAAATTTCAAACTATCAAATTTTTTAGATGATTCGATCTGGGTGTCTCGGAGCAAAGATTATACGGACAATTCTATCACGGTGCGAAGTCTCAAGCTGGAATCAAATGGGAATTTGTGGTCGTATGGATGGATAAAGAGCACAGGGACATGGATAAAGAGCCAGTGCAAAGTCTATGGATGGTGTGGAGATTTTGGGGTGTGCATTTACAATGATACAGAGTAAATGCCCATATGCAGAGTTTGATCAGGTAGATCTGAATGATGCGAGTAAGGGATGCAGGAGACAACAAGATTTAACACAATGCAACGATAACCACTGTATGGCTCAACTGGATCATACAAAATTGTTATCTTACCCACCAGAGTCTGAATCAAACTCTAATATATATTACTTGGGGATTCCAGACTGTCGTCAGAACTGTCTCAGGAATCCGAGTTGCATTACATCTACAATCATGGGTGGCGGTACAGACACTTATTGGATGAAGACCAAAGAGTTTACTAGTGCTTATCAGACAGCAAGCATTTCAAGCACTTCTTATGTAAGGCCTCGTTTGGTTGGGGAATTGGAATTTGACTCAAACCCTGATTATCTCAAAATCAAGTTTTAAAATTCTGATTTTGCATCTTCCGGTTATAATTTGGACCGTTTGGTTTCTGCGTTTGGTTGCCAATTTCGAAATCGGAATTGGAACTAACAAATTCCAACTTCTGCGCTTGGTTCAACAATTTCGAATTGAAACTGGAATTAGACACTCCATGTTCTATGTTTGGTTCTACATTTCGAATTGGAATTGGAATTCGAGAAAGACTTTATAATTTTTTTATTATTATTTAATAATGTTTAATTTAATGTTGCGATTTATTGTCCATTTTTTTATTTGTTTTATTTTGAGTTTTTTTAATTGTTATATTTTTTAACTTTTTCTAATTTAAGATCATTGATTGCTTTATTTTCTAGAAAATGCG
>MU224198.1:3136119-3152377 GCA_018584345.1 Thuja plicata
GCCCCCAAGACGGGATCAAGGGGCAGCGCCCCTTGTGCGCTACCTGTCGCAGTACAGGGCGGGGTCGAGGGGCAGCTTTCCCGTGGGGGTTTTGGGGGCAGCGCCCCCGAAAGCTCAACCGACTTTAATTATTTTATAAGGCATCGAGAGTTATTTTCAGCTTCATAAGACATCAAATCATAAATGTATGCAAGATGAAAGACACAAAAAAAGATTAAAAAAAACAAGCGTTTTTTTAATTTTTTTGACTTGACAATTGATTCATGCCAGTTCACACATGGCAATCCAGGCGATTCTAGCGATTTTTGGATGAATCGCGATTCAAGCGATTCATGCCAAAAAACCGCTGATCTGATTCACCGGCTCCCAAAAAATTGGGGAGGGTGAATCGAATCGCGATTTATGCGCGATTCTCGTTACTCTGGTTTTATTTTCAGGTTGAGAGAAGTGCATACATTGAAAGGACATGTTGAATCAGTCGTTCGATTGAAGGGATTAAACATCAATGTCATTCTACAAGCATACACTGTTTAATAAAAATCAACCACATTGGGTAGGTGTCAATCCTCCTTCATAAGCTAGGGAGATTTTTAAACAACACGATTGTGTTTGATAAAAACAATATCTGACAAAGTTATAATGGAGGAGGATGCATTTGATCTGGCCTAGTCATGGTTAAAATATGTTAGTCCTCTTGTGTGTAGTATTTTCCTTCAATTGGCCATATTTTTATATTTTCAGTGTGTTGGGTACTTCTGCGTAACCTATGGCATTAACTGGTATTGCACTTGACTTTTAAAGCAGTTGTGCTACTCGCTCACTGTTAGGAACTGCCTTGGATCCAATTTCTCTGTAATTAGGTCTTTTCTAATCTTATATATAATATTTGTAGCTGGTATTTGACCGTCTTCAAAACTTGCAGAATTAACAAATTTGTTATTGGAATGAAAAGTTGAATTCAAGTGATCAACTTGTTCGTCTATTCCTCACATTTTACTCTTCGCCAGCATTTGTGATTCTTCTTGTCCTTTGATCTTCATTTGATCTGTTTCAAATATTCAATTGTTATGTTTGTTTACTCAACAAAAGAATGGAAAATGCATAGAATATCCAACCCCTTACGTGTCATAATGGATCCAGAATGGTTAAGGTCGGTCAAACACCTACATGATTGCAAGAAATATTGTAACCATTGTTTACATTCAACAATTAGAAACTTCATGTTTCCAAATTGATTAGTGTATAGCTTTTGGCTTCAAGGATTTTTTCTTGTGCATCCTTGAGTTTTCCCCTACTAAAATTCAGCTCTGCATAAGATAAAGTCAGATTTTAGCCTCAGTTATGTGGATATATTTTATAGTAAAAGGACAGTTTGCTAAATCACATATTCAATTCTTCTCGCTCGCAATAAAATGAAGTATTCTACTTGGCAGCATTCTATGTGAAAGTCAAACTGAATCACTATGTAGAACTGAAAACAGAATTGTACTCTTTTATTTTATCTTGTGAACTGAGCATTGTTCCCTAGAATTATTCACTACCCTACAGCTAATCTATATCTAGCAACACTTATATAGTTGTTCTCAAGTGTTGTCCTTTATTAAACAGAAAGCCCTAAATATAACACTAATTACTAATTAGATGGTTATCATTTCTGCACAACACTACCTACTTAGCTTGATATTTCTATGTCAGGATGTAGTACATTCAATGCATCCTTACAATACTCAATTTTTTTTCTTGGTGCCTTTGTCAATGCATCTGCCACTATTATTTCAGTTGCACAGTACTCCATTTGTATAAAACTCATAATTTGTTACAAATAAAATGATATTGTATTCCAATATGTGTAACTTTCCCATGATATTTTGAATGCTTTGTCAAAGCAAGATAACTTTGGCTATCATCCTTCGGACCTTCAACATTGTTGGTTGGGTTTGAGCAATCCAGACGTGCTGCAGTAATGTTCTCAACCATATTGATTCCTTGGTGATTGGTATGTTGATATGTAGTTTGCTTCTACTCTTTGTTGATTGACATGTCGATATGTACTCTGCTTTTGCGCTTTACAAATAAATTGCCAATTGTTTCTTACTTTCCCATGAAATTACACCTCCATTACAAGTAAAACAATATCTTGGCACTTATCTCCTGCTATTTATTCACTACCCTACAACTAATCTATATCTAATAACACTTGCACAACGGATCTGGTGTGCTTTCCTTTATTAAACAGAAAGCCCTAAATATAACACTAATCACTAAATATATGGTTATCATTTCTGCACAACACTCCCACTTAGCCTGATATTTCTATGTCAGGATGTAGTACATTCAATGCAGCCTTACAATATTCAAATTTGTCTCTTGCTTCCTTTGTAATGCATCTGCCACTATTATTTCGGTTGTACGGTACTCCATTGGTACAAAAATCTTAATTTGTTACACATAAAATGATATTGTATTCCAATATGTATAACTTTCCCATGATACTTTGAATGCTTTATCAAAGAAAGACAACCTTGGCCGTCACGCTTCGACACTGTTGGTTGGGTTTGAGCAATCCAGACGTGCTGCAATAATGTTCTCAAGCATATTCATTCTTTGTTGATTGACATACTGATATGTACTTTTCTTCTCAACCATATTCATTCTTTGTTGATTGACATACTGATATGTACTTCTCTTCTGCTCTTTAAAAATAATTTGTTAGTTGTTTCTTACTTTCCCATGAAACTGCACCTCCACTATAAATAAAACAATATTTTGGCACTTATCTCCTATTATCAACATCTCTTATCCAGTTTGCATCACAATAACCTATACACTTCGGAGATTCTTCTTTACTCCCGTTGAATGTAATTTTGTGCTTAGTTGTTGCTTCAAGATATCTGAAAATATTTGACTGTTGGCCAATGTTGTGGTTCAAGATTGCTGGAAAACTAGTTTGATATGCTGAGAACATGTGTGCAATATTGGGTCTACTAGAAATCATTGCATACATTAACCTGCCAACAACATTCTAACAACATTCTGATATGTAATTGTACTCATATGCTCTGCTTTTTCTTGTCCTATATGTGGACTCTCGCAAAATTCAAATAATTTTTGAAATTTTCTTAAAAAATACATTTATTTTGTGGTATTACTAAACCTTTTAGACTTGTTTAAAATACATTTTTAATTAATACTATTTTAAGAATACTTGCTTATTCGTCACTTTATTTTTATTTAATAGTCCATTATGGGTTGAACACCAAATATACTTGAATACCTTCTTAACAAAAGAAACACATATTGAACAATGAAGCTACTAAAGAAACATTTGATATTACGCATAAACAGGAACATATACCTAAACATATTATTCAATTACAACATTAAAAAAAACTTCCGCTCACAATTTCAAGTCAAGTTTAGATCTTACAGAACTTCCGCTCACAATTTCAAGAGACGGTTATCCTCACATTAGTTTGTTCTCTTCTTTTTTTTTAGATAAATTAAAACACTTTATGAGATGAAATAAGTAAAATAATTACCATTCATATCTCAAGTGCCTGCTGCCATAGATGAAAAAAACCTTGTTTATATACCTTTCCTGAGGTTACAGTCTGCTAACTGCAGTTCTATGTTTTTGTGTGTCACTTAATCTCTTGTTTTCCTCGGATTTGCCCTTATTTCTTGCTCATGATATTTGGTGATATGCATTATGGCTGCCCCACCGTGTATGTTGTTTTTCTTCCTTCCCCGTCAAAAGAAATATATATATATATCCAATGTTTGTAATTATTTTTATGGTTTGAAATGAGTTCTTTGATTGCTAACCATGACCATGTTTCTTCTTCTGTAAAGTGTGCTAAGCCTTGGTTTTTATTATTTTGATGGTTTGAAATGAGTTCTTTAATTGCTAACTATGACCATGTTTCTTCTACTGTAAAGTGTGCTAAGCCTTGGTTTTTATTAGTGTATACATAGGATATAGAATGTAAGCAGATTTACAAGGGAAAAAGCATGGACAAAGACGTCTAAAGATTGCACAAAAGATTAGTGAAGAAAAAGTTTCTTGTGTTGGACAGCCTTATTTTTGAGGATATATTAGTGTTGGTTTACTCTGGAATTGTTTTCAGAATGATTGCTTCGCTGGTCATGGTGTGTATTTGTAATATACAACTTTCAAGGATTTGGATAAAAGATTATTCTTGATGATCAGTGATATTAATTTCGAAGTCCTATGCTAAATTTTTTGTTTACATTTTTGTTCTCTCTAGTAAACCAAACTTCTCATATCAACGCCATAATATCGTCATTTAAAATGTATTATATTATCGTTATTTGACATATATTATATTAGCGGCCTAACCATTGCACCCCTCAAAAGTGCAAGTGCCAGTTTTAATGATTTAGGGTTTGTAATAAGATATTTAGTCAGTTAGCTTTGCTTTAGCTCGGTGTTGGTTTTTTCAAATTAGTTTTGCGTTAATTGGGAGTTAAGTTTTGGTTAATATAGTTTGAAATAGTTGTAATATAATACTATATTAAGTTTTTGAATAATTTATTGGAGCTTATACAATATTTTATGTAAATATTTAAATAGTGCGTTGTGAGGTTGTAGTTGTCGAAGGAGTTTTTTCAAAATATTTTAGTGGGTGTTGTGGATAATATCTGAGATCTTATAGATGTCAAAACTTTAAACTGCAAAATTTTAAGAAGTTGGTGGACTCGTGATTACTTTTTAACACGATCTAATATTAAATCTATAATTATGTTGTTAAATCGAAATAATTATTGATTGTAAATTATTTCAATGGGTGCTACTAAGACTAAATAAAATTATTCTACACTAAGTAGTCTGATAAATTTTTAATATAGTTTAAATTTGAAAATTTACTAAGAATATCAGAAATCTATTGTTTTTCTTATTCAATTTAACAAAATACATGTTAAAAAATCTAAAAAGTACAAAAATTAACAAATGACAAAATAAAATTCATAAATTCATAAAAAAATTCTAATCCAGCCTCAAATACACCCTTATAAAATTACAAACAAAAAATTAGAAATAAAAAATAATATTAATTTCCTCCCTCTTAAAAAAATAATTCTCAAAAGCACCTTCTTCAATTTAAAATCTACAACGTAGTGATTCCTAAATTTTAGGGGTTTCCATTTTATTTTCTAACATAATTTTTTCTTTGTTTATGAAATCCTACACTACAAAAATAATTGCCGCGGGCTCCATGGAATCCTAGGTTTTTGTTTGGAGAATCACTTGCCCTTTATGTCCTCCTAAGTTATCTCTTGTATAGAAGCTCATCATGTCATCTTTAGTTATATTTAATTTTTAATTTGTACTTCAATAGTATAAATAAGTTATTAAATATCAATGCTCTCTTAAAGTAATTAGTTTTTATTAAGTGAATACAAATTTTGAAGGGGACTGGAAACTCTTTACATAAAGATCGTTAAAGGTATTCAAAGATAGCCCACAATAAGAAACAAATCAAGATCAAAATGGGGTTAAAGTAATTTTTTAATAATATTTATTTAATTTTTTTATTGTAAAAATTATATTTTCTTTTGATTAGGAAAATATTTATTTTAAATATATAAAGTAGAGTTTGAAAAATTAATTAAAAAAGAAACTTTTAATGTACTTTTATTAGAGAGTAAAATGATATATTGTATAAGTCTAAATTTAAGTTAATATTTCTATTCTTAAAATGTACATATAAGGAAATTTAGAAAATATCTTGTTTCACTCAAATAATCATCTCAAAGTTTTCAATTTTTTATTGTATTGATTAAGATGATAAAAGCGTGTATAAGATTAAGGGGACAAATAAGAACATTGTGCATATTTGTTTGAAAATAATCTTATCACCACAAGGTAGACATGTTTCAATTTAGAATGATATTTCTCAAGATAGTTAATAGAAAACAAGGTTTCATAGTCTCCAGTTCAACAAAGCAAGGAAACTAGTTATAGTCTCTTGATTATATGTTACAAGGATATTTGCATGTTGGGACACACATCGGAAATAAAGTGTACGAAGTGTGCTCTATTGAATCTTTGAATTTACCAAGACATTGATGCACTGTGCAGACATCTGCATGTTGCACTCCCATCTAGTCTATTTCTTTCTAATTTTAAACCATAGCTTGATAATGCTTCGTCTTTTATATTGATGAAGTTGGAATCATGAGGTCACAATCATGAATTTTGTCATAAATGCATTGGGGTACACGAAACAAACACATGGTGCAATTTATATGACATTGCACATCTATAAGGCCATATAAGGGTAAATGGGAATTATAGGTTTTGATATAGGTTTATTTCCACTGCAAGGTCCATACTTCACAAATCTTCATGTGACTCGCACACTTCACCATTCCTCATATGACTACAAAAATTCTTGCATTCTACACTGTCTCACAATTATTTTGGTTATGGAAGCTCTTATGTAGATCTAAACCCTATGTCATATAGTTCTTTTTTAATCATAAAGAGACATTCAATAGTTCAATAAACTTAAAATGATGATGCAAGCATGTAAAATGTCACTGTAGGAAAAAAATGAATGTATTTCCTACACCTTGTAATGTTAGAGGTACCTTTTACACCAGCATACAACCTTATATTCAAACTACGAATTGCAATACATTCAACAACTCGAAAACATTTTGGAGGAAATGTTCAAACTAATATGAACCATGAAGATCTCCACGCTTTGGGGCATTCCCTCATGTCTATGATACTGCACAGAGAGATAAACAACTTGCAAGAACTATACGAGTCATTTCACACACTTATTAAAACCATTTTCAATCAATCATTTTGCATGCATCCTGATGTCTTTCAAGGGTTTAGACACTGGTTTGATTCCTTCATGAGATAGGACACATGCCAGCCAAGTTACCTAAAAATCTTTAAAAAATCTTTGACTCAAACCAAAATCCTAAACCTATATGTGACTCCAACAACTTAGACTCTTTTTTCATATGACTCCTTCCAAAAAGTTGACTATAAAATTTTAACATATTAAGGTTACCTTAATGGTTTTACTTAATGTGACATAAAACATGAGATTTAAAGTAAAACAATAATACTATTGAAGGTTTAAATCAAACTCCAAACATTTATAAAAGAACTTATTTGACACCCCAACATAATAAATGACTATTAAACATTTTAAGAGAATTTTATGAGATTACTTTAGCCCAAAATACTAAAGTAAGTCAATAGTTACAAAATAAGTTGTAATTAATATCACGCCCCTTCCACAAGGAGATGGATTTAACAAAACACAGATATAGCCAGAAGCCAAAGTACTATTGTTGCATTCCACCACTCTCCATCTATTAAAAATATCTAGGCAATTTTTAGCTACAACTTAAGAATGTGTTTAAACCTACTATGCTTTGATGTTATAAGACATTCAATTGATAATAAATGAGAAATTCCTAATTTAGAGCATAAACACCAAATGAGTTTCAACATCTCTTCCAAAACTATGGGGGTGTTATTGGAGCTAGAAATATAATGATTAAAACACTAGTGAAAATATATTTTAGGAGGTTTGGGTGATCATCATTGTTTGAGATTCCTAGTCTTGGTCTTCCAATCAAGGGAAGAGCCTCCTCGACTAATGGTTCGTCCACTATTTGTTAGAAACCATTTATTCTTATCTATGACCCCACTATGTCTAGATCAAGTGACTCTCAAGGTTTTAAAAAAAAAAAAAACATGTTTCCTAAAAGAAATAGTCGGTTTCTTTGAAAAACTTGTCATTCCACTATTTGTTAGAAACCATTTATTTTTATCATAGACCCCACTATCTAGATCATGTGAGTTGCAAGGTAAAAAAATGGCAACATATTTCCTAAAAGAAGTAGTGGGTTTCTTTGAAAAACTTGCCATTAAATGGATGATCAATATCTCAAAGGAGGAGATGAACAATGCTTTGACATCAATATAACTCGCTTTAAGTTGTGATGTAAATTAGGAAGAATTTTGTTTGTATTTGAAAGGTTTTGATAATTAATCTAGAATTTGAAGATAAAATGTTTGAAAATTTTTTGTTTAGATTGAAACATTTAGTTCATAAACCATATAAAAGATAATAATTTGAAATACTATATAATCTTAAAAATAAAAAATAAAAATATTTTTATATATAAATATATAATTTTAAATCTCCGAAACAATTAATATAAATATTTTTTTTTTTAAATTATCCAATTTATATATAAGAAACACAAACAAAAGGCAAGTCAAGTTAGAATTTCTGTCGCTGGGCTGTCTCGCAGGTCTGAACCCTCCATTTTAAAAAAAAGAAGTTAGAATTTCAAAAGTAAACATTGATAATGTTTCAGTCTAAACTATAAACGTTTAATTTTGACCTCAAGATTTTTTTTTTCAAATCATCCACGTCACCTACCAGGAGTCGTAGATCCCATCCAGACTCCTTCCGTATTCTAGAGCTTTGTGGAAAATTATTGTATAAGTGTAATCACTAAATGTTTTGAGTCGTCTGAAGATTACAAATTTTCAACTTAAAAAAAAATACAATTTGTTTTTTATATTTTAAATTCAAAAATTCATATAGCCTTTGCGTTTGCTTTGACTGTGACCAAAAAACTTCAGTCATGTCAATCCCATAAATAGGAGAAAGAACGAACACGTATTGCTTGCTTTCAAGTCGCAAGTGAAGGGATTGTCTCGTGTTTTGCTTTGACAATGGAATAAATGTTCAGTCAATTCAATCCGAGATATTAAAAAGAGCAGGATCAAAGACCAAACATGTATAGTCAATCCCAGATATAGAAAAGAGAGGATCAAACAAGTATTGATTACTTAATACTGAACATCAAATGATCTCTTAGCCACCAGTAATCATCAAATTATGGCGATAAAAATATTATGTATCGTTGCTATATTTATCCAGGGTATGTTTGCAGAGGGAGCAGTGAAGCTAGGTGCAAGCCTTAGACCTTCTGCTTCAGGCCAACAAAAACCCTTGCAATCGCCGGGCAAGAATTTCAGTTTAGGGTTTCATGCAAGTGGAAACAGGGGACTCTATGTTGTGGGTATCAGATTTGCTAACATCGATGATTCAACTCTGGTGTGGACTGCAGGCTTCAAAGGCGGAATTGAAGTGGGAGAAGAAGGTTTCTTCACTTTACAGAATGATGGCAATCTAGTTTTAAGTAATGGGACATCAATAGTCTGGGAGACAAACACATCCAATCAAGGGGTGGCATCTGCAGATATGCAAGATGATGGAGACTTTGTACTGCAAAACGGCAGTTCAGTAATTGTTTGGGATACCTTTGCAAATCCTACTGACAGTCTGGTGATTAATCAGAATTTCACTGTGGGTCAAAGCCTGCGATCGGGTCCTTACACATTCACCATGCAGAGCACTGGGAATTTCACGCTCAAATGGAGGAACAGCATCACGTACCTGAATGAGGGTAATCCACTAGCTACCACGGCATCTCTCACCAGCCAAGGAATTTTCAAGCTTTCCAATTCTTCAGCTGATTCGATCTGGGTGTCTCGGAGCGGAGATTATACGGACAATTCTATCACGGTGCGAAGAATCAAGCTGGAATCAAATGGGAATTTGAGGTCCTATGGATGGGTCGCGAGTACAGGAACATGGCAGCCGGGATGGAGTGCTGTGGACGACCAGTGCAAAGTCTATGGATGGTGTGGAAATTTTGGCGTCTGCGTTTACAATGATACGGGTCCATATTGCGAATGCCCACGTGCAGATTTTGAGCAGGTAGATCCGAATGATGTTACAAAGGGATGCAAGAGGCAACAGGATTTAACACAGTGTAGCGATAACCAGAGTATGGTTCCACTGGAACACACAGAATTCTTTTCTTATCCGCCAGAGTCGGAATCAAACTCAGAGATATATTATTTGGGGAATCCAGATTGTTGGATGAACTGCCTCAAGAATCCGAGCTGCACTGCGTGTACATTAATGAATGATGGTACAGGTACTTGCAGGATGAAGACGAGCAACTTCACCAGTGCTTATCAAACAGTAAGCATTGCAACCACTTCTTATGTCAAGGTATGTGGTCAAGGGCGGCCTCTATCCCCTCCTCCTCCTGCCAGTACTGTGAATGAGTCCAAGGAAACCGCAGGAAGAATCGTGTTACTCATTACAATTAATATTTTGCAATAAAGTTCTGTATATGATTTAGTTTGATTTAGGGTTAATGCTTAGATGTTTTATATTAAGTTGGAGTAAATTTCCTTAAATTAGTTTTGTGCTAATTTTACAGATATATTGAAAAAGTTGTACTGGAATACAATATATATAAATATATAAGTATTTGATGATACATTGTAAAAGCTGTAGTTCTTATGATGGATAGATTTTTGTAATAATTGGCAAATTTAAAATTCTAAAATTTGAAGAAGGTGTTCTTATAATTAATTTGTAGTAATAAAGAATACTAAATTTATAATTAAGTGGTTAAATCTGAAAAATCATTGATCCTAACATTTATCAATGAATGTTACTGAGATCTTTTTAGTTTATTCTAATCCAGATGGTCATGGATTTTATAATACAATTTAAGTTCTAAATTTTGCTAGTGTCTCATGAAGTTTAAAATTTTATCTATTAAATTCAAAAAAGCATATAAATATAAAATGAGGAAAAAATTAATTAAAAAGAAGTTTAAAATTTTCAGATAATTGACAAATTTTGTTAAGTTAGTAAATTCTAGTGCAATCAAATTCACCATCTTAAAACTATAAGCTGAAAAATAACGACTTCTATTTATTAAGGAAAATTACAGCCTTTTTCCCTCCTCTGTTCTACAAAAAAAAAAAAATTTTGAAATAATCTCCGTTAACACCCTCTTAATTTAAAATCTTAAAAATAAAATTTCGTTTTTGTCCACATAGATTTTTTTATTTATTTCTCTTTCAGAATTTTAATCTTTTGGTTGGACTGACTGTAGAAAACTAAACAGCGTCTTATTCAAGCATTGGGCTGGTTGTTTTTATTGGAGGGCTTGCTCTTTTGAGTTAGCAGCTTGTTCTGTTATGATTGATTTTAGCTTCTTGACAGTCTGTTGAGTGCCTTTTCCATTTAATTTTTTCTCTGCATTATTTCATTGAATATAAAATCTGTAGGCTCCTTGGGACCCGTCACATACCTCCGAACGAGCAATAGTATTGTTTTACGGTATATATATATATATAATTTTGGAATCAATATATTAGTGTTTTTTACAAGTTATTCCTGCAAGTTTTCAGAAAACACACTGGCAGTTACAGCACTGATCATTGGCCTAATTATTATCCATATTTAGCTTGGGTGGATATGTTGTAGATATAATCCTAGGTGTCTATTTGGACAATCACCTCCCTAATACGCCCCCCTTGAGTATGCGTATGGAGATCAAGTTCAGTTTTCTTTCAGAGATCTACAATGCTATATAGAGAATTTTACGGAGAAAGTAGGTTCGGGTGGGTTTGTGACTATGTATACGGGTGGCAATTTAACATACAACGTTGTAGTTGCAAAGGGTATTGCCTACTTGCATGACGATTACAGGGACTGCATTAAGTATAGTGACATCAATCCAGAGAATACGCTTTTACGCTTTTAGATGAAAATTTCAATGCGGCGGTCTCTAACTTTGAGCTCTCCAAACTCATGCATTGCAGATGTCATAGAAACCTATCATTGAAGGGTGTTCGAGGAGCTAGAGGATATTTGGCTCCAGAATGGCCTGCCACTTTACCATTGCATTCAACTCTGATGACTACAGTTATGGCATGGTTCTGCTGGAGATTGTAAGTGGTAGAAGAAACTTTGATATCTTGACATTGGAAAGGAAAAGGTTCTCAATATAGGCATTTGGGCCTGTTTGGTTAGTGGAATTGGGGCGGAATTGGGTATGGAACTTCTACCTTTTTGTCAAATCCGTCGTTTGGGACACTAAACTGTAATTTGGATTTTGGAGATCAAAATCCGATTTAGACACCAAAATCGGCGGCACTATCTTCCCACCCAATAGATGAAATTTGAAATCATCTTTTGAGTTTTAAATTTTTGTGAACCCCATTTAATTTAGCCGTCGGCTCTGTGAAATTTCATCACAAGTGCCTAAGAGACAGTTTGCTGGAAAGACTTGTAGAGGTTGTTATTTGTGCTGCCAAAAAATCTCAGAAACTGCTCTGGCAACTTTATGCCTTGGACGACGGTTCTGAATGGATTCGTTCTTCAATGCCGGCCATGGAGTTGTTTGATGCAAACACCTAAAAATAACAAAATTGCCGCTAGTACAGATTCAGGAGCAGCGAATCCAAGACATTGTTTCCCGCAACTCCTTGGGCGGAATTTCAGATGCGTGGGATACCCCTGAGAGTTACGCTGAGGGTTTTTCCATTGACAGTTCCAGGGGCTTGTGGGTGCTGCCCTCCTTTTTTAATCACTCCTGCATCCCAAATGCAACCAGACTTAAGGTGGGAAGGGCATTGTTTTTGCACGCGGTAAAGCCAATCGACGAGGGAGAAGAAATCATCATGTCTTACTTCGATGCCCTGATTCCCCTTTCCACACTGAGAAACCATGTGTGAAGCGTGGGGTTTCAAGTGCATCTACAGGCGTTGTGGTCTGGAGAAGTCTCTTGGAACTGCCTTTGAGAGCTTGAATGGATAGTTTGAGGCATTTCACAACAACGTTCTGTACGAAACCTGGAGGTGGAGGTCGTTAGGAGAAGAGTTTCCCACAAATCTTCCCAAGTCTGGAAAATTTGCCAAGGTTTACGGAAACATGGAAAGAAAGCTCATGAAATACGGTAGAATGAACCGGGCTTTTTATGTAATTGCAATCAAACATAGAAGATGGATTGTTTCGGTCATCTTCCAGGTCAACCAAACGGTCCAAACTATCGTCTGAATACACAAAACCTTATTTTGAGATAATAAGATTTTGAGTCAAATTCTAATTCCTCAACCAAACAGGGCCTTGAGAAATATGAAAGGGGAAATATTATGAGCATCATAGATGAAAAGTAATTTGGTACAAATTTATATATTGATCAGATTCAAAGAGTAATCGAGTTCAAGAGCAGCCCTCTCAGTGACCTTCTAAGCGTTACAGTTTAATAGTCATTCGAGTAAATATTTGTATAAAAATATGAAGCATGTATATGTATCAGAGAAATGAATTGCATGTTCCATTCTGGTTGTCTCTATTTTAGTTTTGATATTAATTGTTATTAAAGGCACTCTTTAAACTCAACAATGGGTATCAAACTCAAGGAGAAGTCGTGAATAAATATAGCTAAATTGGAAGATGCAAATAAATGGAAGAATGAAAAATTCTTTAGACAAAACATTAGAATATGGAAGCTACAAATAGAAGCTTTATTGGTTCAAAAAAACCAAGCAATTATGTTGGAAGGAAAGGTAAAGAAGCCGATTGTGATGTTCAATGAGGAGTGTGAGAAATCAAACAAGAAGCCCGTGGAAACCATTACTTTCTTCCTCTCTAACAATGTGCAGTTCAATGTTTCAATCGAGAAAAATAGCGAAAGGGTTGTGGGAAAAGTTGTCTAATAAGCACGAGATGGGTTTCACATCAAATAGAGCTTTTCCCGTGAAGAAATTGTGCAACTTGAAGATGAATTTGAAGATGAATGAAGTAATATGTCAAATCATTTAAATGAATTTAAAACATCAATCAGCCAATTAATTTCTAATCAAGGATGATGAAATCAAAGCCATTTTATAGTTGGTGCCTTCTACTCAATAGCTAGGAAGAACCTGACGATTACAACAAATGGGAAGAGGAACCGAAAGTTTGGAAAAATTTGTCAAAAGGCAAGATAATGCCTTTCATGGAGTGCCTGAAAGGGTATGATAAGGTCAGAGCTAAGATTGTTGTTCAAAAAAAATTTGAGCATTGGGCGAAGGGCCATTTTTCCTTGTATGGGAGTAGGTTTAAGCTTACGGTCGAGCTCATTGCTACTGCTATTGGCATGCCACACACTGGGTTAAGCTTCTATCGTGATAGAAAGATTTTGGATGGGGCTGTGAAAACCTTCCCTAGGGATGATAAAGAATGTGAGTTGATGGGAAATCCAGTTTCTAGGTACTATGATACAGAAAAAATCAAAGAGCTGTGGAAGTTGGTTCTCACCGTCATCATGGAGTATGTTACGGTTGATGGAGGTTTACAAGAGCTCACACCTACCACTTTGTTCTCTTGAACCACATCAGGCACAAAAAGAGGGTTTCCTTGCCTTACTACCTTTCCTACTCATTGATGGACAACCTTAACAAACATATGAATAAGGTCAGTTCCCTTGTTCATCACAATGATCTCATTTTTCTTATCTAAGACTATTATTAAATTCTGGCGATGAACGAAAATAAGAAGTTGCTCTTTTCGCCTGTGAAGGGGAAACGTAAGTTTCCTAGTGGGGAAGGGGAAAGTTCGGTTCATCTTGACCAAATGCCGGCGAAAAATGTGAAAATTGATAAGGACATTGAGAGGGAAGATGATATGGGCATGGTTACTGCTAAGGAGGATAAAAGTGGGGATGAAGTTGGAGAAAGGGATGAAGAGGAAAAAGATGAGGCCTCAGAGCAAGAGAAGGGTGAGGAGTATGGTGACGAGAAGGATGAGAGGGGCGATGATGAGGGACAAGAAATGGAGAAAAGTGAGGGCGCTGAGAAGGAAATTGATATCCAAATGAATCTTGGTGATGATAAGCTGGAGGATGATCAGGATAGGGTGTTGAGTGCCGAGCATGGTGTTAGAGTAATGAGGTAGTTTCTTTACTCTTCTTTCTCTTAAGCTTTCTTGTAGGTGCATATAATTAATATGTTATATTAATTATTTTGTACACCCTAGCTTTTTCCTTTTTTAGGGTTTCATTCACCTTTAAGGTCGAATGCTTGTAATTATTTTTCCATACTCTCTGAATACATTTGAGCTCACTTTTTGAGCACAGAAGGGTTTATGCTTTTTCTGTCTTTTGCTTCATTCTTTGTAACAGGTATTTTGCATGCAGATTGGTCTTGGAAGTCGAAGCTATAATTCTCAGTTTCTACATGGTATCAGAGCCACACTGCTACTGCCTGGTTTGAAGGTTTGTGAAGCCGCGATTCGAAGACGACAGCCATAGCTTCTCTGGGATTTTTCTGTCACTTTGAAGGAGGCGCTATTTTCTGGAGCCATTTGAGCAAAAACAAACTCCACCATTGTGTTCAGAAGGCCCGGGAGAGTCGAAATACATATAAACTTCGCTGGTTTTGGTCACAGTGACCCCAGAAGAAAAAAAATCGACCTCCTAGGCCGTACGGCTTGAAAAACGAGGCGGAAAATTTAAAAAAAAATTTAATAAAAAACACTTTTTTAATTGTTTTTTTGGCGCTACCGTACGCGCCGCCCCGACGCCACCGCCAGCGCACCGCCCCCAGCCCGCCACCACCCTCTGGCCACCGCACCGCCACCGGGACCTGCTGCCCCGCCCCGCCACGCCGCCTCCGCCGCCGCCCACCAGCCACCTCTGCCCAGCCGGACATCCTGTGACGGCCATACGACCGTCAAATTGTTTCCCGGGACTGTGTTTTTCCAGGGAGCTTGTCTTTTGGGGGTACCTGTGCCTTTTTGGCCCTACAGGGCTCATACGGACTCGGATTTTCAACTTCTATATATCGTCGGAAATCTCTTTCCGAGCCCGTCACTCTCCTCCAGGTTTCATTTCCTGATTTTGCCATTTGCTTGCCGGATTTTGCAGTCAAAGACGCACCTTCTTTTGTGCTCCTGTTCTGCTTCTGAAACTCAGGTTTTTCACTGGTTCTTTGTATTTTTTGATTCATTTTGTGGTGTACGGGAGTTAGCTTGATAGTGTGTGGGGGGTGCATATTTCTTTCTGCATTTTCAATTCAGAGAGACCCTTCTTTTTCCATCTTATTCTCTCAATGTCGGACACATCCATTGTCGTTCTGACTCCACATAACTACCACACATGGAAGCCACAAATGACCAGAATCCTCATGTCACGAGGTTTATGGTCCTGCCTAGATGCAGCTCAGCCTGTTCTACCGAGGCCTTATGAGGCTCTTGTGCACAGGATTAGGATGGATGAGGCAATGGGCCTCATTGCCCTGAACATTTCAGATGGGTTGTTGTTCCACCTGGATGGTCTGACCACACCCAGGGATATGTGGGACAAGTTTTCCACCTTGTTTGGCACAATGAAT